>PXIH01S0051146.1:0-11021 GCA_003024985.2 Euperipatoides rowelli
TTGCTTTGTAACTGCCCATGGTGCATTCTCCATTATATGTAAAAAAGTGGGAATAGAAAGGACAATAATCTCCTAGATGCTGCATTGTTCCTACAACAATCAGATTTTTTTTCAACCAAAAGAATTGTGCCAATTCAACATATTGCCACTTGTGATATTTCTCCCAGATACATTGGTGTTGATAACTTTTTCACAATGTTGGGGACAGTTTTTTTTTTTTTGTACAGGAGCATCTGAATTCTTACTAAGATATATTATTCCCTTTACAACATAAATGTTTGGGGAGTCACTCAACTAAAATATTTTTCTGCCATACTTTCCTGGCTTACTTAGCATATGCGGCACAAATCTACATCTATTAGGATATGATACTCATTGTTCATCAATAGTAACAGTTTCTCTTGGACTGTCTATACAAAAACTTGCAATTTTTCATGAATATAATACTCAAAAAAAAAGTTGATAGGAGCTAATTGGTCAGACTTTAATCAAACATTTTATCATCAAATCATTTAACTCTAATGATATCTTCAAAACCATTAACACTCATTGTAGCTCTGTAATAAGGATTAAAATTCAAACTGAGTAAAATCTCTCTAATTGGGAGCCAGCTAGCAAGGGTTTCTCAATGAAGGCATTCAACTCTTTTATAGTAACAGGTTTCCAGACTTTAAAATGACCAGTAGCAACATTTTTTCTTTGTTTGTTTGTATTTAGCAAAATTTCACTGATTAGTCCTCTGTTGCGAATTTGCTAAAACTTCTAAGATAAAAAGTTATTCATTATCTGTGAAATGTTGGGAGTCTGTCTAAGTAAAGTGTTTTATGTGCATGGATCCATAACAAGTTAGGTTGAGTACTATCCGTGTAAAGGTCATTTGAAGATCTTCTGTCAACAGGATCAATTTCAATTAAAATTCTTTATCTGAACCGGTCTGATGTATTTGTATATACACGGGTCTAAAACATTATTAAAATAATACGAGTCAAAAATACTCAGCTAATGTAGCCTAAAAGTTTTTTTTTTAACTTTATAGAAATTAATTTATATATTTATAGAAAAGTTAAATTCTGAAAAATAACACCTGGAATATGTGTATAATTGGGTTGCTTAGGAATACAAAAATTTTATAAGTCATAACTTGAAATATAACTGCATGGAAGATGTATTTGTACATATACAGATCTAAAAAATAACTAAAGTAATATTGGTCTAAAATACCCAGCTTATATAAAATTGTAAATTTTTAACTTTTATGGTTTTTTTATACAAATGAATTTTGAAAACTAAAATTTAACATATGGAATATGTATTTGATTAATTTATTTAGGATTACAAAAACTACCCAAGTCATAATTAAAAATTTGAGTGAAATAGATATATTTGCAAAATGGGTCGTGCCTAAATGGCCCACTTTTTGCATTCTAGGGTTAAACTTTCAGATATTTCCTTTTTATGCTTATTTGCTCATGATTTTAATATTCTGATGATAAAAAAATCTATGAACTAAGGACATTAGACATACTGTAAATATAAAGAAATGAAAATTATTACTATAACCAGAACTATTGCTAATATTATTGAGAAGAAAAAAATAAAAATATACAGTCATATATATAAAAAAAATAATTTTGATATTTCAATGAAATACAGTTATAAAAAAACCATGTAAACCTGCTGAAATGTAAAACTTTAGCCCAACATTTCTGCAGGTTCACATATTTTTCATTGTCAAAGAAAATGAAGGCCAAAATCTTGCAAATGTGGAGTGCAGTTAAGTCTATTTAAAATGTTTTTAAAAAAACTGACTTGAAAGGTATCCAGAGTTGAACCACATGTAAGTATCATGCTAACTTAGTGTAGCACAACAGAAAATATAAAGTCTTTAATAAATATTAGAGTAATGTGCCAATCCAATTTTGCTCCTAAGTGAGCATAATTTGGCTGGCATTTTAATTGTATATATTTTTTAGTAATTTTATTAAGTTTTCATTATGCAAAATATTTTGAGATTTCTTTTCGATAACTTTAATACAATGATTAGAACCCCAGTCTGCAGACATATCTGTTTTTATTTTTCTTAACATCTTGCACAAAAGAGAGTGGCCAAATTAGATAGCAGACTATCATTACTTTCACTCGTGCTTGTACAACAAATCCCAACTGCCTTTAATGAGCATGCAAGAATATACAATTATAAAATAGCTCAATATCAATCTCGCTTCCCCTCATTCTAAGATAAATTGTATTCTCTCTAAGACATTTTGAAAATATGCTAAGAGCAGAGAGAAAATAACAATCAGCGTTGCTTCTCACGAGTACAGAAATCACTTTTATAGCTGCGTTTTGCACTTTGAAATTTGTTTTTAAGCCAGCTCAAAATAATTTTTACAAAATTAGCTATTGAGTGGAAGTGTTTCAGTGACATGAGATGATTACCTGATTTATGATTATGAAAATTTATGATTTATCATGCAGTTAATTCCTGAGTGAACATGTCAGAGTGATACCATAAATTTATCTAGAAACTAACGGTTCATTTATACTTAGATGCAATGCTGTACGTTGCGTAAAAACAGATAGCTCTCCATAAAGATATTGCATACTGCTGCAGACAGGTCTGCACAATTAAAAGATGGGTAACATCCATAATTATTGAAAAAAAATCCAACTTTTATGCAAACCTATCTGTTTTCTCTCTATCTAATTGAACCATTGAAGCAATCATATCTTAGGTTTTCTACGATTTGATAATGGATTTTCATAAAACAGTAAATAAAGTAAAAATAAAATATTTTACACAATACTAGACGTTTATTGAAATTCATTTTGATGTGTAAAACTAAAAATCACAACAACTGATGGAAATAAGAGGAGTAATATGATTGGCTATTGTGTAAAGCAATTTCATTCATAAATATGGACACAACTCTCCTGAAAAGTGTGAATTAAATTACACGTACATTTCCATTTATGAGATGGATTAAAATGAAGATCTGTTCTGGAAAAAGTGTGAATGATCCTTAAGTATCGCATCTCCCCTACTTCCCATTTAGTTATCTCTATTATGAATTTGTTAAGCGTTTGGTCTGAAGCATAACACATTTAACGATTCCATTGATTTTTGATGATCAGTATTCCAATTTATTTTCTAGGCATAGTTTATGCTATCACCATTTTTTTTTAACATTTGATCCAATTGTTCAACTTTCTTCTAAAAAAAAATTAAGATAATTTTTCTTTTATACAATTCCTAAATTTAGTTTAAAATTATATTATCTTTTAAAAAATATATCAAATATATATGATTACTATTAATGTATATGTCTATGATGTTGAATACACTAAAGGAAATGGATAGGCTAATTAAAGCAAATTTCTTGTTTATTTATTTATTTACTATTTTAAAAAGAAGAATAAGCCGTCTTTTTTTACATCACTTTGTAGAAAACATTCATCTTTTTACAAACTAAAATGATTGCACAAACTTTAACATCATATTAACTGATAGTGATATCATATCAAAGTATGTTTTATTGTTACTAAATTAAATTGTCTGTGTTTGAGACAGAGTTAAGTTCAAATAAGACTAAAGATAAATAAACTTGGCCGAGACAGACATAACAATCATTCTATCCAAAATCTTTATCCATGGTTAAGACATGGCTCAATCATGGTTGAAATAATTGTCGATGTGAAAGGAGCATGAATTGTGAAATCAAGGAGTTAAACAAATCATTTTTTTTAGATGATGAAAAGCAAAACCTCGCTGGACTATAGTCTGTTGTTGTCCGTCATATTTGTATTTGTATTTGTATTTGTTACGGGTTAATTGATAATTGGAAATTGACTGAGCTGTTCTTCCATTAACCTTTTCTAAATTAATAAATATTATTTATTATAGTAAACATTTATGCTTACCATACCTCTTTGTTTTTTAAATCTAATTATTCGTTTAGAAATATATTGTAATTTTACCAGTAATAATTTAAATTAATACTTTAATTTAAAAGTATTGCTAATTTCAGTGCAATTATCAATTGTCTCTGCTTGCTTGATCAAGAAATATATAAATATTTCCCATAGATTAATGTTAACATAAAGTCTCTAAAACTGAATGGGGAAATACATAAGATTCATTTGATGTCTTTAAGAATGGATTTTGGGAAGCCATGAATTATAACCAAAATAATTTTAGCTTGAGAATTTACAGACAGAAAGGAATATTTTAATCAAGTGAGATAGTGAAAATTGATTTCAAGAAGGCATTATATCATAATCTTATTAATTTCAATGGCACCTTATTTTTAATGCAAAACAAAAAACTGGTAAAATGCAACAGAAAAAAAAATACATATAGTAGGCTATATATAGAAATATTTTCCTTTAACATAAACTGCTTTAAAAAAAAAAATCAATATAAAAATCAATTAAGAACAATTTTGAAACTAGTTCTTTAAAAAAAAAAACTTTAAATTTCTTTCATTTGTAAAGTCATTAATCATTGTAAAAAAAAAAAGTTTTATTTTTTTATTTTTAAATCTACTTTAAAAATCAGTTTAGAAAGCAAATTTTTTTATGGTATGCTGAAGTTAATTATTCTGATAATAATTACTTTGATAAAGAATTCAATGTTGAGCATTGTCTGCATTTGCACCTTGCTAAAGATTTCTTACCTCGTGTGCTATAAAAATAAATTCTCTCTCAAAGAATACAGACTTGTTCTTTTTGTTAAAAATATTTTTAGGCAATAAAATGCTCATAGAAAATATTGGTCAATCAGATTATTAACTATTTGCGTTTCAAAATGGCCGCTGAGTCCAGACGCAATTAGATAATCAGCAGACCCCTATATAATTTCATTACACTAAATAATAAAAGATTTATTTTTAATAAATCTTACTGTTAATTAAAATTTATATAAATAAATCTTTCATTTCCGCATGTAATTTAATTAGAAAGGTACCAAATGAGCATCAGAAATATGGATCAGTTAAAAAAAAAGATGAAAAACCATTGTATTTTAAATAATATCCTAACCATATGCTGAAACTAACTCCAGCTACGGAAGGTTAATACTAAACGGGAAATTAGACAATAAATGATATTTTTTTCTTACATTACTAACCTTTATCCTACCCTAAAGCCTAACTCCAACTACCATAGGTTAACATTAATTTGGAAAAATAGTAGTGGGTAGATAACAGAAAATGTCCAATTTGACAGTTGATTAAAATTAATACGGTATAAAAATATCTTTCATTTTCTAATGTAATGAAAGTAGAAATTTGAAAAATAATAGTCAGTAATATACATTAATTAAAACAGAAATAATATAATGATGAATGCTAAGAATTATTTAGTCTTAAAATTAAAAAAATATTAAAAACCGACATATATTAAATAAATAATATACAATAATGTTAAAAAGACCAAAGATCCCCATAATATCAATCGTGTCAAAAACACTAATTCTAATATCACTCTATCCAAAATATTTGAAAATGTAAAAAACAATTGTATATAAAATATAATAAACAAAGGATACGTAAAAAAAAAACATATTAAACATTTATCTATTTAGACAAATTGCATTTTGGAATCGACTATCCGAAACTCTTGTATATGGTAATGTACTCTGAAAACCTAACCCAATTACACATTATCTCGATATATTTTTAGACTCCGACAGCTATTTTAAATCTTTAATAATGATGTAAAAAGAAACAAATATCTTATACTCCTTATCATAATAGTAGTCGTAAATGAACAATATTAGTAATTTAAACTCATCTAACTGTGGTACAAATTTATAAAAATGACCATATGTAATTTCCAAAACAACAAAAAAAATGAAATTATGCATGCTCACAAATCTATAAGTAAACATTTATCAAAAATTTATGTCTAGAAGTATCGGCATCCATTTGTAAAAGCGGAACACAAAACTACAATCTCCCCGGTCTTTCAATAGTCTTAATTTTGCAATGACAATGCACCAATCCCTTACTGTAAGACAAAAAATTCTGTGTATTTAATCACCCCCCCCCCACCAAATTTTCTCAGAACTCTGCCTTTATGCCCCACTGAGCACACTCTCTCTCCAGACCTCCTACTAAAGCGCACTTTATACAAACTATTTCCTCTGAAAGAAATTGATACTTACTGAATATTCCTGTATAAATAGTAGTAAGTATAAATATAACATAATTATTAAAAGTATAACTTGGGAGGGGGAAACAGGAAGGCTTCACATACACACAGATAAAAAAATACACATGTATGCAAAAAAAAAAAATTATATGGCAAAGAGACAAAAAGGTTTCTTCAGTAATAGGTCTGGATATTCTATATTGATTATTTTAGAACAAATTTTTTAATAATTAAAAAAACAACAACTAATAATCATTTATATAAAAGTGTAAATGTTGTTTTACAAAAAGACATTTAAAATAATTATGAGCACATGTGCAAAATGACACAAATATTACTTTTAATTACAGTAGCTTATTTCAAGTTTCAACAACTTATGGTTTTCTCTAAAATCAATAATTTTAGCTTCCCATTTATTGGATTTCTTGATATCATGCATGTCTAACAAGGAACAATATTATTTCAAGCTATTACAAACAGTAATCCACATTCTATTTAAAATTTAAAAACACTTTCTTTTATAAAGTTGCATGAGAGAAGAAATGAGGTTAACAATATATATAATAAGACATACAGAAAACAAAACATGTTATTTAACTAGCAACATGAGTTAAAAAAAATACAACAATAGCATGGATGCCTCTACTTAGATTGTATCCATTAATTAAAAGTACAGTATGATAAATCTCCTCAAAGTGCATGTAATAAACATACTGTAACTTATTGTATAAATCAGCTTTTTTAATTTATTATACAATACATTTTCAATAAAAAATTTTTCCCCTTTAAATTTTCATAAGAATTTAGGTTACGGTATGCTTTTATCAGCAGATACCGTTAAAAAAATATGCAACTTATATTTAATGAATTAATAGATTTGACACTCACCTTCAATTTGGGCTATGGAAGAACACTTCGTTTTCTATACATTTTGATCGTTTTAAAAAAATGAGCTAGTTTTTGCACTATTTTATGTCAGCGGAAGGAGATATTATATAGTTTACCGTTTTTTGGATGAAGGAAGTATCCTTCATCCACCGCTAGGTGGTATCTAAAAGAAATGGCGTTATAATGGCTTAAACGATTATTAACAAGATGTTTTTTTTATAAAACAATCAATATTTATAGAGAACAAGGTGTACATCCATAGCCCAAATTGAAGGTGAGTGTCAAATCTATTAATTCATTAAAAATAAGTTGCATATTTTTTTAACGGTATCTGCTGATAAAAGTGTACGGTAGCCAGAATTTATTACATTCTACTTTGTGTGTATAATGTAGATGTGCACATGCTAATAATGTCCAGTAATTCTTAATCCGTTTTGATTAGATATGAACAAAAGTCATTTGCCAGTTAATATTTTAATTTTATACAATGGTGAAAATTAAAACATTAAAAAAATTTAACGATTTCAGCATAAAATATTATTCTAATACTGTACTTATAATTTCATTGAACTCATTTAAATTAATTGTAAATAAATTCACACATTTGAGGAACAAAATTTTGAAAATATGTTAACGTATCGTATCAATATATATTTTAATTGCTAATGTTTGATTGTCAAAATAAATCATTCAAAAGATAGACAAAATTCTAAATTTGTTCATCAAAAGTTCAAAGTAAAGTTATTGCTAACTTTTGTGCTACAGTGAACAGATGGCATTTTTACAGTAGCCTATATTTGTTTAGCACTATTACCTATTTTTATTCGTGGAAAACTCAAAAATTTGTAGATAGAATTTAAACAGAAATATAACAAAATTATCTTTTCATAAGTAAATTGGATTAAAAAAACAAGTACCGCAAAATGGCAAACAATTGCTCATTCACTGAGGGTAGGGGGGGAAAGAACGTTTGGCGCTTTGCTAGTGAACCTTAGATTTATCACAATGCACTTGTTTGTCTAGAATTAGAATTCTTTAAACAAGTATTTTTCAAAACAGCGCACTCATTTGGTTACATGGAAACACTCTCTGAACCTTGATGAGGTAAAATCCAGGGAGGGGGGGGGGGGAAGTGCAGTTTCATAGCACCGATTGTTTTTTTTTTTTTCACATTGATCAAAAAATTTAAGTGTGGTGACAGTGCGCTTGTTTTACGATAGCGCACTTTTACCTAACTTTGGCCAAGAAATAGGGTGGCGCACTTATTTGTGGGACGTGTTTTGAAAGCATTCTATGTATTAAATTCATCATGCCTAAACGTTACTCTGTCAAGAATGTAAATGACAACTGAAGAAGTTACTAGAAAAAGTAATGTTACTATAACTCTTTACTTTTTAAAAGTTACTCCGCAGCACAGATTATGATAAAAAATAGATAGGTAAAGCTATACCATCTCATATAGTCTAAATAAAAACAAACCTGGTGACACAAGTTTCTGTTCAAAAATTCTCATCTTTCTATTAAAATTATTCAATTACCAATTATTTTTCAATGAGCTTTAAGATTGTCAAAGCTGAAAGAATTTTAAACATTCCGCTCCCCATGTACCTTTCGCTTGACCATTTGAAAATATTAGTGAATGGAAAGAACCTTATTAGTGATTTGCCACTTCATCTATAGAAACGCTGGTGAGAGCATATAATTTTTTTCTATATGATAAAAGCTTTGGTCTTTATAGCACCCACATTTCAAAATATCAAAATAAATCAATTCATTTTTTTTTTAAACTTTGTAGTATTATGGACTTAGTATTAAATTAATATCACTTTTTACAGTATATTAGTTAAACACCTTTTCTTTAAATTATGATCGATTGTTGCTTAGCAACAAAGCATTACACCATCCGCAAACACCAACATAATTATATACAGTATGTTAATCTTCTGATTTATTTAGATAGCAACTATTTATGAAAGATAAATATTTACCTCGTCACATGTTTGTACTTGCTGCAGCCTGGTGACATTTTTTGTATGTAATGATAATGCTTTAGACTTTAAATTATTTTTCAAAACTCTGCTCTGATGCTGAAGAAACTCAGACCTTGACCAAAGGAATTCTTCTGGTACTTTGTAAGGTATCTATTAAAAAATATTAAAATTTAAAATTAGCTGTGGACAAAACATTAAAATGATCATAATGTTAGTTAACTGTGCATTCAAGTTTTCAAAACAAAACAGCATGAAATAAAATGATAGTTAATTCTTGGTTTAAACAGGTTTGATTTACACATGTTTGATTTACACATTTTTGGATTAACATGATTTCAGAATTACTACCACTTCTCAAATTACATGATGAATTATTTGAATTAACACAGTTTTCAAAAAAAAATAAGTGGACAGTGTATGAACTTAATTTAGAATAAGAATAAGCCAATGAAAACCTGTCAAAATGAAAAAATAATTAGCTTCTATACTTTTTTGAATGTTATGATAGTCTGAGAGAGAAATTAATTCATTTATTTATTTCAAATTGATTCAAATTCTTTATGGGAATGTTTTTCAATGAATAAATGTTCTGCTTATTATCCTAAATTCAAATCCATCTCTCCGCTAATACACACAACTATAGGTACAATTTTTAGTCAATTAACCTAACAAGAGATTAATAATAGTGAATAGAATAAAAGAAATGTTGTTTTTGTTTTCATCACTTCCCCTAATGCTTAGTATTTCAATTATTTCTTATATAAATTTTATGTTTGATTTACACACTGATTTCCAAGAACACAACCCCAGTGTAAATCAAGAATTAACTGTACTGAATTAGGCATAATTTATATTTCAATTAGAGAGGGGGGGGGGGAACTAAAAATTATAACAAAATGCTGCTAATTTTAAACACAACAGAAATATTCTATAAATAGATATAACAATGTAGGTTCCCTCCCAGTCACCAATTCCTCCTACTCTCCTTAAAGCCTCCAATATTTTTCAAACAAAACTAAAGTTATCCCACCCAACTCATATTTCTATCTATCGATCTACTATATACCTCCATTAAAATGTGAATATTTAAATGAATAGAAAAAGGCTAGTAAAAGTGATACATACAGTATAACCTACTATGTTTATTCACATATATAGTACATAGTATATTAAATGTAATATATAAAATAATGTAAAGCTACAAATAATATGAAGTATTATGATAGTATTGAGTATACTGTATTAATGGTTCTAGCCACTCAGTGGTGAACTATGAACTTTTAACAATGGGCTTGCATATTAACTACCATATATTATTTTTTTTTGCGATTAAAATACCAAGCATTAAGGCCTCACCAGATTATATTGCCATCATGGTGCAAATTTCATAAATGCCGTCTTATCTTTATTTATACACCCCCTCCAATTTAATTTTCAGTGAAGTGATGCAAATTGTATAAAATTGAGAAAAATTATCACTATAATAAATGAATGCTAAAGAATATTAAAAATTGAAATTGCTTACCAATTAAATACTATTAAATTTAGCTTTTATAACCTAGTCTTATACAGAACATTACTATGAATAAATAAATAGAAACTATTTGCTATGAGTTGAGTTTTGACTTTACAAGTTTCTACAAGCAGCATGAAAGATCTAAATGCAGAACAAATTGGCTATGTTACGTTATCGACACTAGTGTCTAGAGAGCAATGCTATCTACATGGATTACTGCAAAAACAAACAATCATGTTTGACTGGGCGATACAGGACTAAAGGGATCTTGTCTTGTTTTTTTTTTATTTATAGCCCTAACCATCACCCTAATACTAAACCTTAACTAAACGAGATAAAAAATATAAAGTGGCAAACCGTCCAATATGTTTGATTCCAATTAATTGCATAATAGCGATTATTTACATTTCGATTAATCGATTAGTAAATTCTACTAATCGCCCAGCTCTAACTGCAACCATATTCATCTTCAA
>PXIH01S0051158.1:0-14961 GCA_003024985.2 Euperipatoides rowelli
AGTCGAATATTAATAAAAAGATAAATTAAATTAGAATATTGTTGTTCGACTTATGCGACACCTGGCAAACCATAAGGAAGTCGGGCATACATCTCCTCTTTGTATCTTTATTTTTTTTATATTAACAAATTAGTTTGGTTATAATTTTTTGCAGCCAATGTTATAAGGACCTTATCTTAATTCTGGTGAGTTTTCTTATTGTTTTACGAAGTGTAAATGGATTTTTGAGAGTAGTAGCGGTTAGTTCTCCATATTCTAGATACTTTAAATATTTACATACGTTTAATTCTGTGCTAAAAACTTGCATAGACAGTGATTCACATTGGCCTTTTATTTGGATATATTTTATTTTTCCGTGCACTTGTATAATCAAGAATATGGAAAATATTGTGAATGTACAATAGAAAACGCCTACAAAGACAATATAATATTAAATTTTCGTAATTATGAGTCCTTAGTTCAACCGGATTCCAATCTCGCACACCCAAGGCCATGAAAAAATTCACTAGCAACTTCACTAGGTACAGTGAATGTTATGTTTTTCACACGGATGCTGTGAAAAATTCAAATTTGGTAAATTTTAGTATACTGTGGTTAACCATGAGGACTGTGCTTGCTGAGTTATCCGATATATTGAATGTTTATGGCACTGTATTATCTATGCATCCGTCCGTCATATAGGCACATATCTGAGTATTTTCAAATATGTACTATGCCAGTATTTGTGACATTTGCTTTAAAGGATGGTCAAAATTTTGCAGATTTTCCATATTTAATAAAGTCTAGTGAGGGAGTTAAAGGATGGGTTAGTCCCCCCCCCCCCCCCACAGAGAGATGGCCTGTTTTCGCTGCCGTGAGACAGGCCACAGCATTAAATCTTGTCCGATTCATAAGTGTGCTTCATGTAAGACAGTGTTGTTGGGAAGGGGGGGGGGCGGCAACCCGCATAAGTGTGTTAGGACTTACAGTAATGCTTTGCAACAGAAGACATATACTGAGGTAGTCCCAGTGGACGGAGAGTCAACAGTAGTCACTGATGATGCTAATGGTCTAGGTATGTCGCAAGATTTATTTGACGATGAGAACAGTACGCTCGTTCAGCTTGACAGTACACCGGCACAAGATGAGATTGTAAGTAATAGTGCTTTTTCGGAGTCTGCTTCAATGTACCAAGATACTTCACAGAATTCAAAGAAGGCATTAAATATTCAGCCAGTTCCTGTAGAGGACCGTCTGTCTGAATTTCATTTTTTCTGATATAACAGATGAGGCAGGGGGGGGGGAGGGGAGGGTACAAAAAGTTAAAACTCCAAGATGGATGAGATGATAAGCATTTTCTTATTTCATTCTATAATGGCTAAGTTTATGAGTGTTTACAGCAAAGTACAAGTACACTGCGTGTTTATCTTTATTTATTTTTTACTTGAAGCTCAATTTAGTTTATTTCTCAAAAATAGGTGGGGGGGGGGGGGTTATTACAATATATATACATGTATTACATAGCTATGTTTCATTATGACGTTACATTTAATTTTGTGGATTAGATAAATTCACATGCTTTGTATTTCTTTTTCATGCTTTTTATTTTCTTCTCTGACTGATATAAGGTTATACGGACAGAACTTTTGCTTTAAATAATGCAGAAGAACATTAATGGTCTCAAGTTTCTATCATTAAATGTAAGAGGTTTAAATACTAGAAGGAAGCAAAAATGTTTGAAATCTTTGTTGTTGGCTCATGATATAGACATTTGTTTCATGCAAGAGACTAAGTTAAAGTCTTCCCGTGTGGGTGGGGTGGAAGAAGGAAAAAAAAATTATGTTTTTTTTCCTTTTCGAAGGCAGCGCACCCAAATCATGTCAGGGTGTGGCTATTTTGGTTTCCAGGAGATTAATTGCAGCGGACATAGTAATACATAAGGCTACATCAAGGTATATAGTGATGTCCATGGTCTTTGATGTCGCAAGTTGGACTTTGATAAACATTTATGCACCCAATAATTTGATACGGAATAGAGCAATATTTGCAGACTTGATCTTGTACATACCTCATAGAAGGAATAGTATTATAATTGCTGGAGAATTTAACCACAAAGATCTGATGATGGATCCCATGTTTTCAGTTTATTTTGATAGGCTTTCAGTGACCAATGCCACCATGCCTCATGGGAGGGACAGACTACCAACCCACTTGTCAAAGGCCAGAAATACACTCGATTATTTTTTTATTTCTGCTGGGATGGCTTGTGACACTAGCTTTGACATACTTTTTAATCCGTTTAGTGACCATGCTGCCCTCATTTTGGGTATAGGCTTAGTGCAGAGACAACAACTTCCTATCTTTTCTTTAGTACAGTGTCATCCCTTTATATCGCCTGGTATAGACTTTGATCCATATACGTTGATGCAGTGGCACTTTTATTTCATAAGTTCACTACGCAGAATTATTACATATTTAAATCTAGTTTTACTAGGAAATTATTGGACTTCAAAAGAAGGGCTGCTCCTAGGACTGGAGCACGATTGGCGGACCATAGGACTCTAATGGAAGCTATGGTCAACATAGATCGCGCAGAATTGGATTTCTATAAAAAGTGTCAGCTTGAGGTTGATGCTATTCAGCGTAAATTAGAACTGCAGAGAATATTTTGTTTAAAAAACAGATAGTAGCTACACGGCAGGAAATCTCCTATCTCACTATTTCATTATGTTTAGTAAGGCTTCCTTTCCACCAGTAACCTTTATGTTTAATGGTACAGAAAATCTGTCAGGTATGCCCATGTTGTTACACGTGTACAGTCATTTCACGGAAGTATTTTGCTCAGCGCAGAGGAGGTCAGATGACTTTATGAGACTGGTAGCTTTTCCTTTGCACACTTACATTATATTAATTCTCAGAACAATTTCACCATTACATGTGGTGACATCCTGCATGTTTTAGATCAGATGAATGTACATAGCTCACCTGGACCAGATCTGATTTCTGTTAAGTTTTTTAGACTATTCCAGCATATTTTTCTACATAGTCTGGTACAGATTTTTATTATGTGGATAACCTTGTCGTATACAGATTGTTTACATACCCATTCTTATATGGTAATCCATCATAAACGTGATTTGTATCCCAGGCTGTGACTTGACATTACCTGTACTCGTCCAATAAATGTAGAAAATTTGGAGTCTTAGCTATTCACTAGAATATTAAATAATCATCTAAATTTAATTTTGCCCTCTGTTTTTTTTTCACCTTTTCACTTCTCCTTGAACAGAAGATCAATACACACACCTATCAACATATTGCAGCAGGTGATATTTTATGCCCGTAAGTATCGCAGGAGAGATATTGGAATCATATTTTTATACATCAAGAAGGTGTTTGATTATGTGGACCACAAGTTTCTTACAAAAAGAGTGCTTCATTACTTAGGAGCTTCAAATTTGGCCCGAGGAGTCATCAATTATTTTACAAACAAGCAGATTTCCATAAAGTATAATGGTTCGCTTCACTATTCTTTCCCAGTTAGGAGGGTAATTACACAGGGGTCCCCACTTAGCAATAACCTTTTCGCTTTGTACATGGATTCCTTGGTTGTGGAGCTAAGCAGACCAGATATGGGATTGTAGATTCCGTTGATGAATACAAAGATTTCCGTGACATCATATGTAGATGACCTTATGGTTTTTGCACAGGGCCCACAAAGCATAGATAGAGTCTTTCAGTGTGTGGAATAATTTCTCATAATTCAGGATCATTGTTTAACACACAGAAGACCAGAGATGGTATCCTTTCATGAATTGTTGGGACAATAGGTTTAGCATGGGCAGGCCTGTCAATTACTTGGGCATACCCTTCGATTTTTCAGGGTCTACAGCAAGAAATCAGGTTCAAGAGGCCATAATTGACCGATTTCAGAGAGCTATTCACATTTTGAAGGGCAAGCCACTATCGCTTTTGACCAAGGTCAAAATTAATTAATATTTATTTATTTCCTACAATGTAATTCTACGCTCCTCATGTGTCTTTCACCAAGAATTTTATATCCAAATAATACTCTCTTGCCCATAGGATGTTATGTTCTTCGAAGTTGGTACCAGTTTCCAGGTTTAGATTGTCATTGCTGTTAAAACTGGGAGGTCTGGGATTACATACAATAGATCATCTGGTGATGGTAATAAGGGCCAACCATTTTCTAGCCTATCTGCAGTATGGAGCCTTTTTAAATCACATGCTACAGATAGAGCCCACTGATACTCCATCACCTAATTAGGAAGAATCTCCTTCTTTGGCTTTATTGTGCAAGACTATTCTTGAGGTCCAGGACGATTTGGACCTGCAGGAGGCAGGAAAAACTTCTTATCGGGTTTATCATGGTTCTATGAATCAGGAAATTGTACCTACCTGGATAGCCAGGCTGTTAGTGCCTTACTATAGAGTCTTCAAGAAAAACTATTTTCCATCAAACCTTCATGACTTTCTTTTTCGCATAACCTCACAGATGGTTTTCATGAGAGATTGATTGTATCAAGATATGGCTTTAATTTGGATACAGCCTGTCCTTTTTGTGGTAGAGTGGACACCCTTTATCATATATTTATTGAGTGCTCATATTTCAGTGAGGCAAGGCAAAGAATTTCCTAATTAGTCAATTTTGATTTTTTTCTAGGCCTCTTTATGACCTTCTTGTTGCCATGTTGGCAAATAAGAGTGTCATATTAAAAGAATCATGCTTTTTTGTACCTTCTGGAAAATACGCAATCTTAGGATTTTTTAAGTTATGTCAATGAGGCCATGGCCTATTTTTTTCTGATATAGATCACGGAAATGGCCAAAAATGACTTTGTTTTTCTTACTACTGAAATCTTCGAATTAAAGTGGAAGAATCAAGAGCTTCTTCCTTTTTTTAACATATTTTTAAAGGATACTGTGTTATCTTATTAGTTCGTTGAGTGTTTAGTTGGAAGGTCTCCAGCTTATCCAGGTTTTTTTTCAGTCGTCACAGTAGTGAACTTTATTTTCTTTGTGTAGAGATTCAGGGTTATTGACATCTATTGTATAAAAGGTTGGAGCCATGTATTTTGTATTCTAATTTTGTGATTTGTCTGATTATTGCATCCTCTTGACCCAGATGTTTGCTGGTGTTTCAGAGGAAGCTTATGATATTTTCATAGTTCAATTATTGAATAAAGCACAGGGGACATCCCTACAAAAACAAATATTGCTGTTTGTTAGCCGTCATTTTGAACAGGTTCTGATGTCTGAGAAAGGGACTGTTTTCTAGCTTGTTGGGGCACACCAATTTTACTTGCTTCAGGGTGCTGAATATGTAGCTCATGTATTTACTCATGATATATGAGCCTATTTTTTTTCATTTTTGTTCCTACTGTCACTCCTTTCAAAATGTCAATCAAGATTTCTGAGATTATTAGTATTTTGTTATTGTCATCCATATGTTAATTTATCTATGTCCTTAGCAATGTCTTATAATTTATCTAAACTGATCCTTTTTTGGCAAAAAAGAATTAGTTACAATAAACCACTTCATTGCAATTAAATTTTTACAACAGCACTTTAAGCTTTATGATACAGTGATCAGCATATTTATAGGAGTGACAAGAAGAACCAACTAAAATAATAAGCTCATTTATCATGATTAAGTCCTAACATCAATAACAGGTATTTGGTTTTATTTAACAGATACCCATCCTTTAAGTTGTCTTTTGACACAAATAAGTAAGGTGTATCTTTGATTTTAATAGTGTCATTGAGAGACACCATTGCAAAAGTGGAAGAGGTATTATAACTAATGTCACCTATAATTTTTTGAGTTGTTTTTATGTTTAGGGTAAGTGTGTAATTTTCAAGTATTTACTCTAATTTTGCAATTCCCATAGATGCAAATAGCCAAGATATTTTAAGAGTTACTATATTTAGAGTAGTCACATCATCAGCATAGAGAACATGAAAACTTGAAGATGATGTCATGCCTGGATGTTTTAAACACAGCCAGGGTATTACCCATCATTTCAATATATCAAGTTTTATGGTTTATCAGTCTTTATGGTTTTTGGAATGATGCAGTAAAGTGAACATTTGAATATTGTAATTACGTTTCCCAGGGTGCAGTATTGATATATACAATTAGATAATAGGAAGGCCTTCTGTCTGGCTTTGTATGGTATATTATTAAATCCTTTAGTTATGAAGATTGCGACTTCTTTGTCTCCTGTGAGCCGGTCAAAAGATGCAATAATACATAATTTTAATGGTTATGCATCGTTAGTAACTGTAAAGTCGGATGTATTGGTAATAGTGGATTTTAATTTTAAATATATCAAGTTCACTGTTGCAACAGCTAATTGATATTTTGGCATCCTTTGTTCTTCTGGATCAGTTGGGAGAATATTGTAGACTAAATATTCCTGATAACCACTTTGTGACCTTCAGTACTGAGGAGGCAATGATAGCTTTTAAGAGACTTTTATCAAGTATAGTGACCAACTCATTTTATATGCTAGTGATATTGTCAATTCCAATGTTGTAAAAATTTCTGTGCTTTGCATGCCGGTGAGGGGGGTGAGGGTGGTGAAGGTGGTGAGGGTGGTGATGGTTGTAATGGCAGAACTATCAGATATTTTACAGGAGTATGGAAAGGTTGTGACCCTCACTCCTTCTGAAAGCAAGATGGATGAGTCAATTTCGATTTTAATTTACCCTGTGTTTGTCAACTTTCAGCTGGCTCTGGGGGTGGCAGTGGGGGATGTTCCCTTCTGTATTAAATCTGCTTCAAACAATATGGGCTGGCTCTCTGTGGGGGAGGAATGCCCCTGTCTGTTTTAGATGCAAGAGTTTGGCTCATGGTGTAAGGGATTGTCCTATAAATGGCGCTTGGGATGTCAGTCCCTTCAAGCTAAGTGTCAGCATTCATGCTTTCTCCTATACAGTAATGCAGTGAAATGGAATAGGAAAATTATTATGCTTTCTTATGTATCATCAGTGGACAGAGGAAGCAGTTTACAATCTGGTCAGCTGGGTATGCATTCTGGTGATAAGAGTGGGGGGGGGGGGGCAGGATCAGGCTTCATCTGTGCAAGCCCCCCCCCCCTCCCCCAGATTTGTAACGCTAAGGATCCTAAGGTATTAAAAACTTCAGTTGATCTGGTCCAATCGGAGTTCTTATCTAGTGATGTAATTGTTGACCATTTGGAAGTTGACAAAATGGTAATTAGTGAATCTCAAGGTCAGGACATACTGGACTCGCAGCTACAGCTATTTCTAACTCAATCGCAGTCACAGCTGGGTGCTGAGGATGCTGCTTTGTTCTGTGGTGGCACGGACTCTCATGGTGATACGGATCACATTGAGTGGCAAGGAATGCAGGGTATCAAGGACACTCAGGACTTTTCTGGGGGGGGGGAGGGGTAATAAAAAAGCAGAAGTTAGATGGCTAATGAAGATTTCTGCTTTATTCAATTATTGTCTTTTTTATTTAATAGTTTAATAGTATTTCTACATGGGGATAGTGAATTTATTTATTTTCTACGTTGAATTATGTAAATGGTATGTATACAGGTATGTCAGCATGGTTTTTTTAAGTAGCCTTTTTGTTACTTTATTTTGGTGGGAAGAGTTATTATTGATTTATTTTAAGGCAGTTTCCATGCTGGTACTCTTGGGTGTTTGTGCTGGTTTTGGAAGGGTATTGGGGGTACCGGGCAATGCAGTGCCATGTATTTATTTTGGTTGAATTGTATTGAAATTTTTTATTTTATAATTTTTGATAGAAGTATAACAATTTCTATTGTTATTTTAATCTTTTCATTCATGAATTGTCTCTTATGTTTTTATTATTTGCACTTGTTATGTCAGTAAATTTGTTTGGTTTAATTATCATGTCCCTGAACATTCAGGGTATGAATATTTTTTTTAAAAAAAAATTACTGCAGAAATTTCTGTTAGTGCACCAAATTGATATATGTTTGGTGCAGGAGTCGAAGTTGTCTCTTGGGAAAAAAGGGGGAAGGGATGGGGTATCATTTTTTTAAAAAGTATTACTATGTGTTTTATGGTAGTGCTTATAGATCTTGTAAAGGTGTTTTGATTTTGGTATCTAGGCGTCTCTTAGTATCTAACTTGATATTAAGCAAATCACATTCTAGATATTTAGACATTTCTTTTATTTATAAAGCATTTAAGTTTGTGATAGTAAATTATTATGCCCCACATATGGTATCTCAAAACAGGATTCTTTTTCATGATGTGCTCTCTGGTATCCTGGGGGGGGAAGGGGGGTACAATTTTTTGATTATTGGGGGGATTTCACTCATCGATTTTTGCTGTCAGACAAGGCATTTACGACCTTGGTCAGTGGGTTACGATTAGATAATGCAGCTCATATTGCTGGTTTACAGATACCCCTACTCATTTTGCTTCAGCATCTAATGTTTTAGATTATTTGTTTGTGTCTGCACAACTTATTACTAATTCACATTTTTCTATTATTCCAGTTGGTTTTTCTGATCATGCTGCCCTGATTTTTCAAACAGAGTGTAGGGAGGGAATGTCTCTGCCACTTCTTGCACTACAGGTGCCTCACCTTTTTATTTCACCTACGGTTGTGTATAATGATCTTTTTGTTTCCAATGTTTACATTCTGGCTCGGCAATTACTCTTTGATAAATTTGATTTTCAGAATTACTTTTACAGCCTTAATATGTAGCACTGCTAAGGGGTATAGGGAGGGTATTCGTAATGGGATTAGCAAACTTGAGGGCGTTTTGGGTCACTTGCGGAATATTCAGTGGGAGGATGTACCCTTTTATAAGGTCGGTGCGAGAAAGTATATGGATTTGTGCAGGCATAAAAATGAAATGCATATTTTATGTTAAGGAAGGACATTATTGCTTCTATGGGTGAAATCTCATCATTGATTATCTCTCACTTTTTTTGGAAGAATACTGCCCACCAGTATTTATATGGATGATGGTAATAGCAACCTTACTGGTCTGGGTTAAATAGTGAATTTATTATTTGTATGGAGTTTTTTCTCACACTTATCAGTCAAATGCTGGATATAATTCTGACCTAGACGTGCTTGTCCATTTTCCTATTCATGCTGATTTAGGTGAAGAATACAATATTTATTATTTCTGAGGCTGGCATTGCTTTGGCAAGTTCGCAGCTGAATGTTCATAACTCCCCAGGGCCAGATGTCATCTCCACACCTATGCTTAAAATGTTTTCTAATATTTTATACCTAATTTGGTTGTTCTTTTTAATTATTGGCTAGTGTCTCCGTATATGTACTCCCAGTTGGTTCATTCTTATTTAGTTCTTCACAGGACAAAAAACTTGGAATTGGGTAGCCCACTTTCTATTAAAAATGTTAGGCCTATTAACATACAGTGTGTTGACACAAAAATCTTTGTGAGAATCTTGAATAACAGATTGAGTGCCGTCATGGATTCTGTGGTTGCACCTGTACATTTTGCCATCAGGGGTAGGACTATACACATTCCTAATTGTATTTTGCAACAGGTAATACAAATTGCTAGAAAAGATAAATTAAATGACCTGGCTGTTATATTTTTAGATGTGCAAAAAGCGTTTGATTTTGTCAATCATCACTATTTGGCCACTCAAATTTTACGTCATTTTGACACTTCTATTCTTTCCAGGGGCTTACTCAATTATGTATGTAATAAAACTGTATCTTTGCTATCTATATCATCAGTTAATTAGAGCTCTGATTGCTATGAATACTGGGATTTTTTTCCTTCTCTTAATAAAGTTTTTTTTGTAATGACATATGTAGACAATATTGTTGTCTTTGTCAGCGGTAGGTCTAATGTAAATAGGATTATGCATATAGTTCAGTCTTTTGCATACCTTACTGGCTCTGTTTTTAATGTAGCAAAACGTTTATCTGGTATTCAGTTGCTAATTGTTTGTTAGATGGCTATGGGAAGGGTGCTCTGGGAGCCTACCTGGGGATCCCTTAACCATTTGTGGACAATGTTGTTAGGTTGAAGATTTAGGGTAATATAGTGGATTATTTTCTTTATGTGAAAACTAAACTTGCTGGCAAGTATTTGTCCTTATCCACCAGGGTTAGGATAGTGAATGTTTATTTAATGACCAAGCTTTATTATTATTCTGCACACTTTGCATTTACTAAAAATTTATTAACAGGTTATATTCAATTGTTCACACAATTTTGTGGGGTACTTAACTTATCCCTATTTCTCATCTTTGGCTGTCAAAGCCTGTCAGGCAGGTGGATGTGGGGAATCATGACATTACTTATTTGTTTAAAGTCATTAGGGCTAACTTATTTTTATTGTATTTACAGTTTTCCCAGTCCTTGAATTTGCTTGTGGAAGTTGAGCCGACGGATACTCTTTTTGTCAAACCCGTTTCCCTCACAGTACTAAGGGTTACTTTTTGTGATTTAGCAGAAATTTTTAATTTTGTGTATGGTGGGAAATTCCGTTATAGAGCATATATTTCTCATTCATGAAGATTAACGGCCCACTGCATTACAGGCTTATTTTTTTTTTGCATATTTATAGGGTTTTTAGGGATTATTATGTGGGCCCAACCTTTATGATTTTGCCTTCAGGCTTTGTGATGAGTCCATCTTTACGAGGGATTTATTGATAGCCCAATACAAGTTTCAGGTACAGGATCGATGTGCGTTTTGTGATTATCCTGAAACCATTTTGCTTGAGTGTCGGCACTTTGCAGATCTCCGTAGTCGTGTTACTCAATACAAGCATATTAATTTTAGTTATAATTCTGTCTATGACTTGCTTGTACATTTTGTACAACAGAAGGGTGTGCTGCACTTTATTTTTCTTTATATATTTTGTGTATGGAAAATCAGAAATTTTAGGATTTTTCAGGATATTCCCTTAAGGCCATGGCAGTATTTTCAGTTAATGGTGGCACAATCACAACTTGAACATCATGATTTTAAGTTTTTACATCCCTCTGTTTTGGGGGTAAAATGGAAGAATGGGGTATTATATAATTATTTTCAATTATTTGTAGCTGATGTGCTATATTTGTAATTTTTGTGGCATATTGAATTTTGTCATGCAATTATGTATTGTTGGCCTATTGTGCTTAGACCTTATGTTTGGATTTTAGTGGTCTTTGTATAGCTTAGGAGGTTAATTCTGACCACTCTTGTTGTATGCTGTCATGTTATTTAGTATAATAAAGTTTTAGGGGCATTCCCCTTTTTTTAAAAAAAAAAGAGAACATGAACTCATAATCTGAACTTATTGCTGGTTTTCAATTGAATTGAATTAGAGAAATGTTACTTTTGTCATTTACATCAAATTTAAACCTACAATATTATTAACTTGTTGCAAGTTTGAAATTGCAAAACATTTATTTGGAATGTGCATTGTGCAGGTATCCATAAACAATAAATATGAAAAGAAATAATAGATTATGAAAACTTGAGGAGACAAATCATCGGCCTCTGCTCTATACACCACAGGCTGCTACTGCATGGAATCCCAATTAATCAAGATTAAAGGAAAATGCAGCCTAGTGTTAAATGTGGGAACCTCTTTCGTAAGATCTATGATGGAGAATATAATACAATGCATTATGGGTCATCACAATGTATCATGGATAATAGAAGTGGGCATTGTTGGCAAACATGGTCAATTCCAAAGTTGTGATGGATGACATTGTTTCCAAGTACAATTTGGAAATGATGTCATCGATCACACCCTGTATTGTTGTCTCAAGGAATTCTGGGTAATATTGGAATGCGTTATGTATAAAACCATTCTTGAAAAAGATAATTGGCTGTTCTTTACTATTGGACAAAATAATTGAAATTTTAATAAATTTTATAGCAAAATCATGTAATTTGAGAAAAAAGGGGAAAAAAATAATTTCAAAATAAGATCAAATTTTTTGGTAGAATCATGTAAATCTAATTAATTATGTAAAAATTAGTTTTAGCAAAATAAACAAATAAAAATAAATAAATTCGTCATAAAGGAAAGTAATAAGCAAAAATAAAAATTATATTTATTTATTTAAAAGAAATGTCAACAATAAAACATTTCATTTTTTTCAACATTATTTTATGAAAATTGTTATTTTTAGAGGCAATTGTGACTATTATTTCAATCATTTATAAATACAAGAATCTAATCATTGGACATTATTTTATATGTTACAGAATGGGATTAATGCATCTGTGTTGCATAAAAAATTCACTCACCACTTCGTTTATCCACATTGTTATAGTGAACTTCTATCATCACATATGGGGAGAATTCAGGACCACCAATTGGAAATCCGGCCTCATCTGGATAAGTTAATGGCTATTCACCAGTAAAAATAAATAAATTAGTGGAATTATTTTCATGAGAAAATTTTCAAGAATATAAAAAATATACAATTTTTCTTTAAACTTAATTATATAATGTTCATTTCTATATTTATTAACTAGTTACACAAAAAATAAAATTGCAATCTAACACAAACTGTAGTAATATTTTCAGTTTCATCAATACTAATACTAATACTAATACTAATACTAATACTAATACTAATACTAATACTAATACTAATACTAATACTAATACTAATACGAATACGAATACAAATACTAATACTAATACTAATACTAGTAGATAATAAACAGCGTTTCTGGCCCATCTGATGTCATCAAAGATGGCTGCCAAATTTTCGACATCAAAAATGACATCATATGCCCATATATGGGCCTATGACATCAAATTATGATGCATTTTGGGTATTATTATTATGCATGATGGGATAGGGTATCGATATGTATCGATTATCGATCGATTAATCGATTGATTAATCGATTAATCAATCGATTATCAATATTATCGATATGTGTCGATATTATCGATATCTCTCGATATATCGATATTTTTGCAGATTATGATGAATTGTTGGATAGATTATGATGCATGATGGGATACTTCAAATTTCTGGCCCAGATCCCATTCTAATTCTCGTTCTCGTCGATCGATTAATCGATATTATCGATATCTCTCAATATATCGATATATCAATATTTTGATGCATGCTGGGATAGATTATGATGCATTGTGGGATAGATTATAATGAATGATGGGATACTCTGAATTTTTCTGGCCCATCTGACATCATTTTCGATATTCTTGTTCCCGTTCTCGTTCTAATGCATAGTGGGGCATGATGGGATACTTCAAATTTTTCTGGCCCATCTGACATCACACTCACCTATAACATCACACCTAGGCCTAATAACTCATCACCTCACTAGATCTCGCCCCTATTCTCGTTCCTGTTCTCGTTCATCGACTTAGACTTTTTTCAATTTTTTACTAAAGTGCCACACCCACCTATGACATCACATCCACCTATGACATCACACCTAGGCCTAATAACTCATCACCTCACTAGATCTCACCCCTATTCTCATTCCCGTTCTAGTTCATCCACTTAGAATATTTTTAAATTTTTGGATTTTTTTACCATAGTCCCACGCCCACCCCTGACATTACAGGACCTTAATATTTGGAACGATCCTAGAAGATGTCTATGTCATCATACCTGTAAATTTTCAGCTTAATATGTCATCATTTAGATATGCAAATTCATTTTCAAATTTTTGCTCGATTTTTAGTACCCTGCCATGCCCACCCCTGACGTCATAGGACCTTAATATTTGGCACAATCCTAGAAGATGTCTATGACATCATACCTGTAAATTTTCAATTTAATATGTCATCAATAACATGCTTAAATAAATACATCAAGTTAATAAGACATATTTTTTTTTTTTTTTTTAATTTTAGTCTATACAGTATATTACAAAATATTTCAGAGAGCATGCGTTAACCTGACTTCCGGTTAAAAAATAATTTTGTAAAAAGAGAGCCGTAATCATATATCTCATGCATTAGATTGAGAAAAGGTAAATGAGTGTATGGACCTCAAGCACCCGACTATAGCGATCGGTATTCCACACCTTAGAATACCTTTACCCTATCACTCACCACGTTGCTGATTATCGACCACCCGTACGCTGATCACCACATCAACATAAGGAGATTTGTAATCAGCAACCTCGCTACACATGGCACTCTTTCAGCCCACACACTCATTTACCGACTCTACATTCGAACGCATATTGATATATCATTATGGAACAACTTCTCGTATACAACAATTAGAATTTCCATAAGTATTTATATTAGCATATTTTCGAATGTTTAGAAAGAAACTTGAAATAGGAAAAATAAAAAAAAGTTTTGTTAAAGACATAGTAATAAAAATCTACTTCGGGGCGATTTTTAAATAGAAAGAATTCAATATTTTACACTTCAATCGAATGTAAATCATATACGATTTTGATTTTATTTTAATTTTATATTAAAAGAATATTGAAAATAAACACATTATATCCTTCAAGACTTTAAAACGTCATTAGCATCTTATATTTATTTCAAATAAATACAACTAGATGTCATATTAATCTATACATCAGCCTAATCTTTTTTTTAAGACAATGTATTTTTTATCGGGTCTATGACTCAGTGTGTCATTATCTCTAGTGTTGGTATGTTGCCAATGGCAACAAAATACAATTCTAACTTAAAGAATTATTTGAAAAAAAAAAACAAGTTAGAAATATTCTAAATCAAATGGATTTATACTATTAAAAACTAGAATATTAATATTAGAATTTACCTTTTCTCATTCTAATGCATGAGATATATGATTACGGCTCTCGTTTTTACAAAATTATTTTTTAACCGGAAGTCAGGTTAACCTTCAAGCGGTTGCAGTCAAAATTTTAACATGAGCGGTCGCGGTGTCGTACGCTCATAGAATCCTCTGTATAAAAGTTTCCAAATATGTGTAATAATGAAATGATTACACTTATTTATGTTCTATTTAATGTTTGAAATTTAA
>PXIH01S0051266.1:0-10458 GCA_003024985.2 Euperipatoides rowelli
GAATATGAAGAAATGATGAATTAAATATGACTTTTAAGGTAAAAATAAACCATTTTAGCTTTTGTTTACAATAGCATTCATAATACACTTTAATAATTTTATTTCTAGTTTTTTAATAATAAACGCTAATAATACCTAAATGATTAAATCTATGAATGTGAAATCACAGCGCGTGAAAATCTTGCACTTGCACTTTTCTATAAAGGTGACTGACCATTTTCGTTTTATTATAGGATACTGTATATAAAAAAGGCAACATATTAAATCAAAAAAAAATCTGTGATATTATTCAGAGAAGAAAAAATAATTTTTTAATTTTAAAAAATAATAATGAAATTTGCTTCTTTAGATTTCTGAGTAGCTTGAATATTTGACCTAATGTGCTGTAGATACAATAAATACATAAGAGATAGATTAGGATCCTATTCTAGACCGTCTGTTTAAAAACANATAAAATAGTTAAAAATATTTTAAAAACACAAAGTTTAAAAAAATTAAACTTACATCAAATGGTAGCAAAATTATTTAATAATTTGCCAATTTGATACACTAGTACAAATTAATTTTATTCAGAAAAGCTAAAATTAAGATAGTTAAAAATATTTTTAAAAACACTATAAGACTTTTTTTTATACAGTACGTACCTAAATTATGGTATGCGCTAAGCGAATATCATAACTTAGGAACATAGGCCTACTGTATAAAAGCCAGTAAAGCTTGTGCTGTCCTATGTTAACATATGAATTACCTGCATCAGACAATGAGTTTTTTTTAAAAGTAGAGTTCACTTAAATAAAGAAGATCATTTTGATCCAGACATTTACTACATATCAAGCAAAATTTAATGGTGATAAATTCTTCACATTTTTAATTTTTGCCATCCCCGAATATTCAGTGTCTCATTGGCAATAGGTTTTCAGGTCAAAGACTATTAAACAAGCTTAGCATTTAGAAATTAGAGAAAGCTTAAATGCTATTTACTAGGACCTCCCCACAGCCATGCTAATTCACATCTTTATAATCATGTTTAGTATTTTAATGGCAGCAGAATATATTGAGAGAAAAATAGTATTTCATCTGGAAAGAAAGTGCCTTAATCTAGATCTAGTTCTACTGAATAAAAAAAATGTTTCCTAATGATTTTTAAAAATTTTAATCATCAAAGAAAAAATTTCTAGCTGTTACTCACTGTCAAAATAATTAATTGAAGGGGTGAGAATGATTTAATCCAAAGCCACACTTTTAGCAAAAATGATATTTTGAATTAGTTCACCTGGGTAGCTCATATCAAAATATTTTAAGATTCTGTTTAAAGATGGCAAAGCATTTTGAAAACTTAAAAAAACCCATTAGGCTAACATGGTTTATAGCCTTTTTCTCAACTTTCAAATCACTCTCCTTAAAAAATGTTCATTTTTTGGCTGTGGATTACATCATTCTCTCACATTCAATTGTCTACCATTCTTTATAAAAACTTTTAATCCATTTATTTTTGGAATTAAAAAAGTAGGGGAGCCCAAATTTTTTGTGAATATATAGACTAACGTAGAATTCCGTCAATGGATGGGTACCCCTATTTCTTTGCCAAAATTATGTAAAGTGTACCATCATCAAACAAGAGCATCGTCACCACACTTAAACCTTTTGATCAATCTGAAAGAAATAAAAGCTCCACTAATCAACTGCCACCCGCCCCTAGTTTTTACTTTTAAAGAATTCTGATTCTAGCCAAACAAGTGTGCCTCTAAGGCAATTTTGCAGTGCATTGTGGTAAATCTAAGGTTCTCTAGCATGGCACTGAACAAAGGTGCCACCTCATTTTCCTCCTGAATGAATGTGATGCACATTTATTCAATATTCTACACCTCATATAATGCTGAAACATATCCATTTTGTACAAGAGCTAGCAGTGAAAAGGTGCCAAGCACTGAATATGAATGATTTTCACACATAAGAGGTCAACTGATTGAACAGTGATTTTATCTCCCATTTTTTTTTTCAAAAGCTATAAAGAAGGAGTAATATTGCTCTTATGAAGAGAGACTGGCACTGAGCTGACCACTTCATACCACTATTTTGTGTTTATATGAAGTTTTGTACAACTATTATGAAAAACAAAAAGTGATCTGCAATCTGATTGGGCCCTTACACAGGATGTAAATTAAAGACCACAAAGCACTTCCAGAGTGCATTTAAAGATCATAGAATTAAATTCACTAGACTAAATCTCCATTGGCCATTTACCCATAAAATTTAAAATTAAGCCTCCTAGTTGTTAAATAACAATATTGATGAATGCTTGGTTGACCATAGATGATGCTCAAGTCTATCTGGCTGCTTTTTATGTGGATTTCTATTTTAGATCCACATAGGAAAAACAAAAATCCCTATAAGAAGAACCAAAATACAGTTGAACCAAAATGACTACAAAAGAGGTAAAAATACCCACAAGAAGAACCAAAATCCCTATAAAAGCAAAATCTCTATAAGAATATCCTAATTCTCCTAAATTCACAATACTTATAACTTAAGAAAAGGTTTGAGCCCTATAAGAATCCAAATTAAAATCTTTATCAAGTCATAAATCTTACAAGAAGAGTCAAAATCCCTATAAAGTCCAAATCCCTATAAAGATAAAAATTCAAATAATAAAAATCCCTATATTAATAATCAAAATTTCTAGAAAGTTCTACTTTATATAAAATCCAAAATTCTATGAGAGTCAAAATATCTATCAAAAGAGCCAAAATTCCTATCAGAAAAATCCAATCCCTATAAGAAAAGTAAGATATTTCTAAGAATAAAAAAACCCATTAAATAATTTGTACAAGAAAATTCAAAATCCATGACTTCAAGATCTCTGTAAGAAGAATCAAAATGCCTATAAGGAAGGTCAAAATCCCTATAAGGGGAATGAAAATACTTATGATGAGAGCCAAAATTCTTATAAGAGTAGTTAAAATCCCTATTAGAAGAGTCAAAATCCCTATTAGAAGAGTCAAATCCCTATTAAAAGAGTCAAATCCCTATTAGAAGTCAAACTTCTTGTTAGAAGTCAAAATCCCTATTAAAGAGTCAAAATCCCTGTTAGTCAAATTACCTATTAGTAGAGCAAAATACATATTAGAAGAGTCAAAATCCCTATTAGAAGAGTCAAAATCTCTATTAGGAGAGTCAAAATCCCTACTAAGAGGCAAAATCCATATTAGAAAAGGTAAAATCCCTATTAAAGGTCAAAATTCCTATTAGAAGTGTCATACTCCCTATTAGAAGAGTTAAAATCCCTATTAAGAATTAAAATCCCTATTAAGTCAAAATCTCAATTTGAAGTCAAAATCCTTATTAGAAGTCAAAATCCTTATTAGAAGTCAAAATCCCTATTAGAAGAGTCAAAATCTCTATTAGAACAAATCCCTGTTAAAAGAGTCAAAATCCCTGTTAGAAGTCAAAATCCCTATTAAAAGAATCAAATTCCCTATTAGAAGTCAAAATACCTGTCAGTCAAAATCCCTATTAGACAAAATCCCTATTAGAAGAGTCAAAAATACCTATTAGAAGAGTCAAAATACTATTAGAAGTCAAAATCCCTATTAGAAGAGTCAAAATCCCTACTAAAAGAGTCAAAATCCCTACTAAAAGTCAAAATCCCTACTAAGAGTCAAAATCCCTACTAAAAGACTCAAAATCCCTACTAAAAGAGTCAAAATCCCTATTAGAAGAGGCAAAATCCCTGTTAGAAGAGTCAAAATCCCATTAGAAAAGTTAAAATCCCTATTAGAAGTGTCAAAATCCCTATTAGGAGAGTTAAAATCCCTAAAAAAGAATCAAAATCCCAATTAGAAGTCAAAATCCCTATTGGAAGAGTCAAAATCCCTATTGGAAGAGTCAAAATCCCTATTGGAAGAGTTAAAATCCCTATTAGAAGAGTAAAAATGCTGTAGAAGAATTAAAGAGCCATAGCCTAATCTCTATTAAAAAATCTAAAGGTTATTTCTTGTACAACCTCAGAGTTTGGTGTTTAAAGCAGCAATTCTTAAAATATTATAAAACTAGATTAAAAACAAGAAGTCTTGTTTGAAAGCTCAAATAGCTACAGAATTCTTCTATTCATCTAGCACATTGTTTTAATTGCCTTCCAACCCTTCTATGAATGAAAAAAATTGATTTCCTGTAATCATTCACCTTTATTTTGCCTGTGAGTAAATGCTGTGACCTACCTTCAAACATAGTAATTCCTATCTCGATCTTACATTTTATCTACAGTATTTGTCTAAAATGTAAGCCTTGTTTCAGAAATACAATCTGAATGTGAAGAATTATAAGCACTGGTTTATGAAGCAGTGAACAAGTAAACAATTTTTTTTTTTAATAAAACTTAAAGTGGCACAATAATCTTACTTTTGTTTACAAAGTAAACAGGTCACAAGTTTTTTTTTTAAATGTTACTATATTTCAATGGATTGCATTAGGTATGATTTTATTCAGTGATTCTTTTTCTAAAAATTTTTAAATACATTACAGCATATAGAAAAAGATAGGCTACATTATACTGTAGCTTATAGCAAAAAAAAAAAACGTGAAATTTTGGTTCAATTGGCAAACAAAATGCCCCCCCCCCCCCAATTACTCATTTTAATTTTATGGTTTGCATCTTTAAATCAGACTAACCTAATTATTAGATTTCAATAACTAATCACTTAGTCATTGACGTCAAAGAAGTTTGGGAATATCAAGCTATTATCCTTTACATCATTCAAGACATAAAATATTTGGTGACTGAATAAACGGAACTATTGTGGGGGCTGTATTGATGTCATCATGAAAAAAACCAATCAGCTTAAAACTTTAATGCTTCTATGATGAGATTTTGAATAATTCTCAAGAGATAATAAGTTTCATTGTGTACAGTAGGAAAATAGGGTACTTCAGATAAGCGCTAGGAAGGCTGTGGTTTGGTATATTTAATTGTATGGTGAAGCTGATAGCTGGAAAATCTTCATGGGCGATATTTTTAATTATGTTAATGCAATTTGTTTTATTGGGCTGCAAATTAATGTCCTAATGTGCACGTATTTCACTTTAAAAGAAGTGTGCACCATCTAAGATAAATAAGTAAATCGTTATCTTTTTTTTTTTAGATTCTGCCTGTAATGCAGATGATAGTGTGTAAAAAAATAAATAAAAATAATTTAACTTGACATTTTCATGTCTACTTTAAAAATATAGTTATTTAAAATTTAAAGCTGTTTTTTTTTTAAGAAAATCTAAAATAAAAAATGTTAAAATCGTCATTTTAATATTATAAACTTATTTTTTTGACACCCCTTTAAAAAAAATAAAATTTACATTTGTATATTTTATTGAATCAAAATTCAGGATTCAAATTATGTAATTTATTTAATTCTGTTAATATATTTAAAAATATCAATAGTTGCCATGGAAACTCCTTGCATTAATCTGCCATGATGAAAAAAGAGTGGAAAAAAAAAAATTCTTGTGCTCTTTTTTTTTTTTTTTGGCAGTTTGAGATCTTGCAGCTTGTAAATATGAAAATGAGACTACTCCTGCTGGCGATGCCAGGCGTATGCACAAGATTGTGACCAGTGGGAGCTAGGAACCAAATACGTTATATAAAAACAAGTAACCAAATTTGTTTCTTAGAGCTCTTATGAAAAGGTCATCTCTATTTTCGGCAGATTGTAGTGTGGTCTTTGGGGGTTTTGGTTGTCATAGCAACCATTTTTGTAGCTGGATCTGGGTGGTTGAATAGGATGCACTCTGCCATCTTTAAAAAAAAATGCTATCCTTTTTTAAAAAAACTAGTTGTGCACAAAGGTCAAATTGAAATGAAGTAAAAAAATATGAATTTATATTTTGTGATTAGGGGGGGGGGGGGAGGAATGCATTCAACTAAATTATGTTAATGCAATTTATTTTCTTAAGATTTAATCTGTAAATTAAAATTAGAAAAGAAATCTCAACTATCTAAATATTTTCATTATATTTCTAGTTCTTTACATTTTTATGGCGTAATTATTGCTGAATTGTCAGCTGTTGGAATAATGTTACTGTTGGTTGCCATACAATTGCCAAACATGTGGGCTAATTTGCAAAAGCTATTAAAAGCCAAAAATCAATATTATTTATTGAATTTAAAAGACCATTTGAAGTATTGGGCTCGTGATATTTTACTAAAATGCAGTAAATTTGTAGCTACTAGAGTTTTTCATTTTTTTTATGTAACATTAACCCTTTACAATGTACAGTATGTCTGTGTGTGTTTAAGAGGTTAGAATTTTCTACTATTTTGAATCGACTGATCATATAGCAATACATTATTGTAGAATACAAAACAATCTTGGCATTGACAATTTTATCTTTCTATCACTAAGCAGGAATTCTCCTTACCAGTCCTTGAAAAATTTTCACCAGTCCACAGAAAAACATCCATAAAAATTAAAAAAAATTCATCCTTATATNACATTATTATTACGGTATTTTTATTGCTAGTTATTATTGTTAAATGATAAGAGTAAGGATGTAATATTAAAATAGATCTGTAAAAAATAAAATTAAATCTAAATAATTAACTTTACTTCATAAAGTCATAAACAATGACTGACAAAGTTTTATATATGCTATAACTCGAACAACTGTGAAGGTAATTTTTTCAACAGCGCTAAAGAACACGATATCAGTAACGTTTTCATGTTTGGAGACTCACCACGGCCACACTGCGACTGCTACTATTAAAAAATAAACATAATTCATTGTCTCATATAATTACCGGTCCACGTAAAATTATTAGTCGGTCTGGCCGTTCCACAATGATGGTTGAGAAACTCTGCTCTAAAAAGGTAGAATAGTCATATTGTGATATTTTCTTAATATCCTACATTTATAATTCTCAATGTCTGTCGGTTTGGTTATATTTTATTGTAGTCTTATTTAAATTTATTTACTCTTTCTTGTATGTAAACAGTGGACCTGGAGGAGCACCATTCAGATGAGGCTCTGGTTAAATTGAATAAACTAAAACATACGTGGACATGTAAAACATTTGTTCTTGTCTTAACTTTATATTCACCACACTCGTAATGATAAAGTTTCGACATATTGTGTGTGTGTGTGCTCTCATTTATTAAGCTCTGGCTTAATATGATAAGCAGGCAAATTGAACTAGGAAGTATTTGCAACATTTGGCATTGAAACTGTAAAATTCACACCGTTGGTCATACATATGGTCTAAAAAAAATAAAGAGCCACAGATGTTCAAACAGCTCCTTTGGGGAAGAATTTTAAAAAATTTAGGGTAAAACAAGCTTTGAAGTTTACTTGGTATCTATATAACAAACTCAGGAGCTTCAATTATTCCAGAAATAGCCTGAGATAGATTTTTAAAACTTGTATCCACTAGGTGTGGCTTTTGCTAGTAATCAGTAATACTCATTTTGGCAGTGCTGTTTCCTTTATGGCAATTTACTGATAATGAACCTTACCATTTATGATATAAATGCAGTAGGCCTACATGTGTTTATACTTGTGTTTATACCTTTTTATTTGTTTATAAATTCCATCACGTGAAGATTGAGGATAGGGAGGGCAGAGGTTTGAAATTTGATGTCACATAATTTTTTTTTGAAAAATCGTCGTGTGTAGCAGCAAATTAAATACCTGTGTGCTCCGGTTTACAGACATTCATGAGTACGGAGATATTTACAGTATCATCATACACTGTTCACATGCACGTACTTCGCAAGAACGGGCAATTCAAGTCATTATTCTAAAAAAAATAATGCATTAAAATTATTTGTTTTATTTTAGAAAAATATATTAAAAAATATATATATATATATATATACCGATACGGTAATACTTGTTGAATAGGCTATATCTTATGTATCTTTTTTTTATTTTTTTTTATGAATTAATAAATTCTCTAAACTATTACATTAATTTATTTTGTTTTGTGGAAGTAGGGGGAGGGGCAAAAATTTCTAACAATTTCATATAAACATAGGGGGTATTAAATTGTGTGACAAGTTGTGATGAAGGGAAGGGTGTGTGCGTGTGTGTGTGTGTTAAAAATAGGACAAAATTGTGTGATGTAGTTTAATATGATCACTAAATTGCAGTTCACATAACATCTAATATATTTAATTTAACAAATTTTTATTTAAAATGCATTAAGCTATCACAGTTATTGTTTAACAATTAAAAATTCACAAACACAGTTAAACAAAATATAAATTAATGTTAATAATTTACATAACTGGGAATTAAATGGTTTTAAAAACAACAAAAAACGCTCGGTTAGATTTTGTTATCTCCCCACCAACATAATTAATGTTACGAGTCGCACAATTAAAACGTAGTAGCGTGTGGAATTAGTATTTTTTTCTCGCCGATATTAGTATATTTTCTTCAGGCTACAGTCCTAACCTTAACGTAACCCTGAACCCTAGGATAATCTAACGGTGAAATAATCTTTTGCTGAATAATTTCAACTTACTAACCTACCATCAGCCATATTGGTAGGCAGATAACTGAATCTGATCAAACGCTCTGAAATAGTGTTATAATAAGTTAACACTATTTTTTTTTATCATAATCATTGTTTTGCATCATCTATCTTATTGAATTTCTTGGTATTGACTGTTGGAGTAACGTAATTAAAATCTTTTCTGCATTAAAACATTGATAGTGATAAATTGCAGGATTTAAAAGTAAATAAATGTCAAGCCAGAAACAGTAACACATATCTTTTAATCTTGAAACATGATATTGTCAAATATGTTATGTTTATTCATGAAACAAATTTGGGTCCACTAACAGCTTAGCAATTTGGTTTTGTTTATTTGTTATGGTGATAGAAAGGTAGGCTGTCGATCCCTAGTTGTATTTATAATTTATAGTTGTTTGTATTCAAATTTGAAGCACGGAAAATATTGGAAATGTATGGAAAAATAGTCTAGCAATTAATTATCACCCACTTGCCACCCTTGTGCGAGGCATCACTTACACCACTTGATTGGCATGAGTCTAATCACAAATTTTACTCATGGGGTGCAAATCTTCTTTTAAAAAAATCCTATAACATTTAGGCTGTTAAAAAAAATTTGTGTGCCATACCGTGATTGATGTCATCAAAACATTGTAAGAGTAATATTTGACACCAGATCCACGATTTGAGACATTTCATCATTGATTTGGTGGTAAATAAAACATATATTTCATTTTGTCTTTTTGAGTTATTTATGTTTGAGTCGTTTAGAATAGCTTAATAAATAAATTTAACCACTGAAAGATTTAAAAAAAAAATAAAAAAAATACTGTATTGGAGTATGCAGTAAAAAACACACTGCTAAATCTTGTAAATGTTCACGGGTGTTTTTAGGGTCTGGGCACCCTCAAAATTTTAAACTTCAAAAATCTCAACAGAAAAAAAAAGCTTATGAAATGTGTCAAAAGGGAAACAAAATGTTGATACAAAAAAAAAAAAAAATGTTTCAAAAATCTACAATCTAGACATCCCCCAAAATAATTTTCTGGCTACGTCCCTGTAAATTTTAAAAACAAAAATTAAAAATACTGTTATATTTCTTAAATACTAAACATTGTTAATCTATTCATTATGCTAAGAAAACTTTTTTTTGATTGCCTTTTAAAATGTTTTGCTTAGTTGTTTTTTTAATCTGACCACAATTGGCCCTCCATCCTAAAATGAAATATTTCTTTCTTTATTGATTTATGTTAAAAGGACTGGAAAATGAAAAGTTGAAAATTTTGTTTCTTTTACATAGTATTATAAAAAAGATACCGGTACTGTATGGTATATAGCACAGTAACCTATTTCAATGTATCCCTATGCAGGGATGCACCTCTCTGTAGACTGGAAATCCAGGCAATGCCCGGTACGATTCCTGGACCCAGTACAACTCCCTTATTTTTTTGATAAGCTTTTTTTTTTTTGGCTGTTGGAACACTTTGGTTAGTAGGTGTTACAAGGTTGTTGTTTTTTTGGATAAGCTTTTTTTTTTTTGGTTTTAAATATGTCAACTATAAAATATCTTAAGTAGTTTGGTCATCCATGCCTCCCCCGCCCTACCTGGCCAAGCCCAGGACTACAGCCCCAACCAGCCCCCTTTGTGGAGCCCTGGTAATCATACAACAAAAAAAAAAAAAGTTTTTTTGTGTGTAACAATTGTTTATTATACAGTACTAGTTTAAAGTGGTTTATCAATGATTATTTTTTTAATTGATTTAAGTTTACCTTTACTTAAAAATATTTGTTTAATTAATCATTTTGAAAATTTAAACTGAAACATATAAAAATTTGCAAGTTTATACGTTGTTTACAGAAAAATAAAATCTCCAAGCTGACGTCAATTTGATGTAGCCAAAGGATAAAATCTTGGTGGTTTTGGGGCTGGAGGAAAATGCATATCTGGGATCCAG
>PXIH01S0051301.1:3756-13758 GCA_003024985.2 Euperipatoides rowelli
AGTAATTATCTTTGAAAATCAATAATAATAAAAATAATAAAAAATCCGTTACATTTGAGCTTTAAGCATTATTTCGATGTCTAGTGTTTTCTGTTAGCTATATCCTTATCAAACTTATTTAAACTCAGTGGATATCGATGAGTAGGGCTCTATTACTATTGCTGCAGGTTCATGCTTGTTGATGAAAACGAAAGACTAGGAGATTTTTTTATGTGCACAATCACCTTGGGGAAAAGAAAATCATGGTGATATAAAACTGATTTCCAAAAGAATTGAGTTGTATGTTTGTGTATCTTAAGAATCCTATCTCATCTCTATTATTTAAAATTAAAGCAGAACATTTATTTTTTATGAATATAATTTTCATAAATGGCGCCCATAGCTTGATTTTGTATACCACCATATTTATTGAGTAATGATATTCTCATTGTCATTGACACAGATCATGTTCTTTACTCGGTGATTGACTGCGATTTAATTCTTTGAAAGATAAATTCTTAAAAGTAGAGGCTTAGTCTACTTCTGTGATTTATCGTAGAATTATATTTCATCTCAGCTTGATATGGAGAATTTATACCACAAACGAGATAATTTATCACAGGCATCAAATTCTTTTAATTTTCACAGTTTTTATGACGAGTTTGTGCTCACCTTAAGCCACTGCTTAACAATCTCTTTACCAGGCAATTAAGACATTTTATGTAGTTAAATTGTTACACATTGAAATCGATCATTTTCAATACAGTTGTGCATATGTCTGCACAGACTATATCTTATGATAGATCACCACATGTATGGAAAGTTAACTTCAACAATGATTGTGCAGACCATGTCTGCAGACTGATAATTGCGTGTTTAGGTGCGTAAAGCTTTTATATAAATCGTGGCTCCCCAATGTGGGTGATACTGATACCATCCCCTTGGGGGCACTGGAAGGATCCAGTGGGCATTAGTAGCCTTGGGTACAATTGGGGGCGTTGAGTAAAATAAGAGGGCAGTGGAAGCATAATGAAAGAGGGGACGATAAGAAAATTTTGAAAAATCATTTGTACATGTTTAATCTGTTGTGTAACAGAGTTAAATTTGTAGTGATTCCTTTATTTTCCAAATGAACACACAAAATGCAAGTTAATATAACGATTAGTGGTCGAGTCTGCTGACAGGCCTAACCTTTTAATTATTCCTTTTTTTTTAAAATATTTAAGTCATTCATGAAATTTTTACTATCAGGTGGGCCTTATAAACTATTCAAAATCATATATGAATAAATTTATACATTTTTAAAATTGAAATTTTTTGCTGAATGGTTTCTAACCCCAATTTTTTTTTTTCACACAGTGGTGCGATCTGTGTCAAAAATGAGTAAAGACAATTTATTTTTACAATTCTTAAATACTGGAAAAATAACAATAATAATAATAAAAATATTTGTTTATACTTTTTTTTTGTTTACAGATTCGGATTCCTTATTAAAAAAAAAAAGATATATTCCATTATTTTTTTACCTCTAAAACTGAAAATGTTGTAGGATGTAGGTAGAAATATAGGTACATAAAATAACGTAAAATCGTCACTGTATCTTTCTGTTTGTTCGCTTAAAGGGGGTGGTAGGCCAAATAAGTTTGGGAAACTCTGGCCTAGATCATTGGTGCTCAACATTTTTAATGCAATTATCCCCTAAAAAGATAACATTCATGTGACTCACACCTATTTTTTTTTTTTATATGTTTTTATTATTTTATTTTTTAATAAATGTTAACTAACAATTCAATATCAATTTTGAATAAATAAAATAGTAAGAAATTGTCAATTACTAACTACAAAAAATAAATTAGATGACTTCCTTGATATAATAAAAGAGTAGCAAAGTCTGTATATTGTTAAGCTTTGATACTCCTCCTCAACCACTCACCCTAGTGCAGTGGTAATTGGTTTACTTGAAAGCCCTGCTAAATCAGATTAGATGGTGCTATTTTGGGATCTTATGGTTTTTCCTGCCCTGAGGATGAATTTTTGAATATTTAGGATAAAAGGAGCTCTATAGTTTGCTAGCCAAGTGCATAGTAAACTCCAGATCTCCAATTAGCCTGAGATACATAGAAATGTATCTTATTTGCATCCACTGGGTGACCTCTTTCGTTAGTTTTAAATATAACACTAAATCAAGTAATAAATTCTTGGTTAAGTGCAAATATAAACTGTTCCAAGTTGTGATATACAGTAGCTACAAATTCAGCTTCCTGGAACAAGTTTTTAAGTGCTTCCCTTAATTCAATGAAAATTTAATAATTAATTTTTTCTTCTTCTGTCAATCTATGAGCTCAAAAAGATAATTAATTGCTGTCAATATGACAGCAATAAATACAGTGTACATTGACTGTATGTATACACAATACTATTTTGCTTCAACATGCATTTTTAAAATTTATTTTTTAATAATTAACCAGTTTTCCAATGATAACAGCCTAAACATCACATGATTAGATTCCATTTCTCATTTCTAGAAAATATTTCAAATAACATTAAGTGATGATTCTTAAAGTCTCAAATTCCTTTTGAACTAATCTTAAGTTGTATTTGTTTCAGTTGCTAAAATTGTAGGAAATAACCAAATTTTTTTCAACTAATTACAGTTTATAAGATAGTAATGATATTGTCATTTGGATATTGCCATTTGTATAACAGTAGGCACCACAAGGTCAAGGAATGTTTGACTGCCATCTTATAAATAGAAGCAGTAGTAACTCAAATCACACAATTTCTACTTTAAGTAAAAGAAGTAAACATTTACAGCTTAAACAAGCCAAAGTAGTTAAAAAGACAAATGTGATTTAATGTGGCAATAAACGATTGAGTAAAAGTCAGAATGGATCAAGTTTATAACAAATTGCTTAGTAGAGAGAAGACACTGAAAACAACCCATAGTCACATTTCTCTTTACATTGTTAATAAAATAATTTAAAGACATAGGAGATAAATCTATATACATGTAATAAATATTCATATATCAATAATTTATATACAATAAATATGGACAATCAAGACTTCAGGAGTTATCTTTATAAGCTAAAAGACTAGAATATAAATATATAAATATATTGTTCAAAGTCACAGCTCACATATTATACTCCATGAAGTAGTTCTAAACATGTAATGATGTTCTACGAAGTGCAAACAATAAATACATTAAAAAAATGGTCATTCCTATTGAGGAAACAACCAATAGCAGTATTCTCATTATGGGAACTGCCAACACATGACTTCATCAGAGACTTCAATCAAGGCTGGCTGTCACACTTAGAACACATCCTGCTCTTCTTCTTCATCTGCTGAGACATCTACTTTTACAGTAAGTGCACTAGAAATAATATTGTAGCATCATATATGCTAATTTTTAACCTTTAGGTTGTTACCTAGGTAACAGCTAACCAGCGAGAAGTCAGTCTTATCCTCATGTCTGCACACTAAGGAATCCTAGCTCATGAACATTGAATAATGAGTTGATTTAGAAGTCTATATAGGATTTAAGCAATGTATTGTCATCACTCATCATGCATATTATTATGCCTGAGACACTCCCGATTTATATATACCTGTGTATATATATGGAAAAAACACTCAACAGTGCTATCACTTTAATAATTTTATTTATGGAAAATCGGAGAATTATAGCTACAGTAATATAATTTGATGACAAAAAACAAACAAACAATGTCTATAGGTCTGAGATATCTTTCCAGGGACACTGGAACCTTTTCATCTGGGTACACTAAACTAATTAAATATACATTGAATGAAGAAAATAATATACAACAAGCAATGAATAATATAATAGGATGTCTCAAATGATTTGCATCCTATTATATTATTCAGTAATTCTTGTTTTGTTTTTATTAAATTTAAATATGATTTCTTTTATTAGGTGTAGGCCTATATTTAATTTGTTTAGTGTACCCTGATGAAAGGGTTCCAGCGTCCCTGGAAAGATATCTTGGACCTACATACATTGTTTTTTGTCTTCAAATTATATTAGCTTTAATTTTCCAGTTTTCCATAAATAAAAGTTATTAAAGTGATAGTACTGTTGAGTGTTTTCCCTCCAAATTTTGCTACACAAGCTTTAATAAACCAGTCTAACTAATTTCCTTTGTTTTGCACTCTTTCTATCAACATATAATATTTAAGTATTCCTCCACTACATATCACCCTTTTTAGCTCCATGTCTTCTTCAACATGGCCAATCAAAGAAAGAAGCAAACTCTCTCCTCAGCATCCCACTCAAGCCAAGCAATTGATTCTTAGAAACAGCTTGCTGCCCCATAAATTACTTGTTAGATCGTCAAAGTATTAATATCCAAATAAATACCCAAGCTTCGCATAGCACATTCCAGTTCCTGACACCAGGATAGGATTAAGGCATGTGATTTAGGGGATACAGCCCAGAGGCCTCTGGCTTTCTGTATTGCCTATTGAAATTAAGTGCAATCTGAAAAGCTGAATTAAAGTATAAGCACTCTAAGTTACCTATTTAAAAATAGGATTTAAGCAATGTATTGTATATTGTATGTTGGTTTGTGACCTTATATAGACTTTATAAAATGAATAACAGGTCCATTGATTTCAGTCAAAGCATTCTCTCTAATGATATTTTTTATTGTTTTGAAATTTGAAATTAGTGTTGAAATAGCATTATGGATTTACTTTTGTTTAAAGATAATTAATGTGACCAGAGATATAATTTTCTTTAAAATGAAACATATAAAGAATGTACAGTACACAGATGAACAGTGGCACAAGAACAACTAAACAGCCTTTCTCTCCTGGCGATTGATAATGATGTCCTGAAGAACCTACAATTTACTAATGTATTGGAGGAATTTGTTTCCAAAAAATTACTCAGTCAATGTCTGAATTTTAATTGTCATTATCTTTGTTAAATAAATTTTATTTTTCATTAACTTTTTTTTTTTTCATTGAAATTATTAATGGGGCCTCACAGTATCCCTGTAGCCCCGGGGCCTTTCAAAACCTTAATCCGAATCTGCCTGGCACAATACGATATATAATTTTAGTTATTCTAAATAACCCTAGGCCTCAAAGAGCTAAAAAAAATTTATAATTTTTAAAATATAAATTTAATGCAATTTTGTACAGAAAACTTCAATTAAAATAAACAAAAATCTATTTGTTAATTTTATTTTTATTTATAGATTTGGAATTCATATTAAAAAAAAAAATAATAAAAAATTTAGCTCTTCAATTATTTTTGCCTCTGCTAGAACTAGCTGTAAATAATAAAAAATACANTATAAGCATGTCTGGATATAACCTAAGCTTCATTTTAAAAATCTTCTGCCTGTAGTCTTTGCTATATTAATAAGTTACTAGCTTCACCATTGAAAATGATATGCTTTAAGTATAATGGTGGTCATTATTTCCACACTTGACCTAGAAATCAATTAATAGTGACCAACATTCCTTATAATAAGTAATCCTTCAAATGTCAAACCTCAATTCTGGAATAATTAAGGAAGAGATACAGGATGTTTTTGTTATGATAGTACATTAATTTAGTCAATATTATATTTTTTCTATATAAGGAAGTTATAATATTGTGTATATTTGGGTAACATGAAGAGAATATAAATTATAAGGTATAGTCAAGCACTTATAGTATATAGGGCAATGACCAGTTCACAAATGTGATCTCAAGTCTTCTCATCATAAACAAATTCCACCCTTTTCTAAGTCTCAAAGCACTAACATTTCCCTTCATTCCACTTGATTATAGTTATTATTATTAGTATTATGTTTACATTTAGTGACTAAAAAAAAAGAAATCAGAGCTATTTCATGATTGATTGATTTGCCGACTGTTTGAGATCCAAACAATAGGAAGTATACCTTTCCTATTTTAAGGAAACAAGTTTCAAATAAAATATAAGGTACTGTATTAGTTATATATATATATTTAAAAAAGCACTTTAAGTGTAATTTGTTGTTCCAGAAAATATCATTGTAACTTATAAAGGACCAGGAGCTAACTTCATGTATTAGGGATACTATTAGGAATTTTTAGAGAAATAAATATGCTTGTGTTATTTAAAAGTTTAATTTTTTTTTAAATGTTTCTGTCCGAAGGCAGAAACGAATCATTTATTTACAATATATACAATTATTTTAATTACTGATTGTACACAATTTTGGAAAACTGCACATAAGTGATTCAATCGCTTCTTTCACTTCATAACCATTCTCCTGTTAAACGATTGCCATAGAACTTGTTTTGACTTTTCTACAACAAAAATTCCCTGATGCATACTAACGGGGAAAGAAAATTTGTAATTTTCTGCACCGGGGCTACACCCAGGATCGAACACCCGACTCTGGTATATATGCACAAGCGCATGTGGCCGAGTACACAGCAGATCGGACCTTGGCTAAAAGTTTAATTTTAAATGTTCAACACTGCCCAAATGGTAAGTGTGAGATTGCATACAAATTTCTGAATCTCAGATGTCCCTAAATTATGAAAATTTGGAAAATTCTATGAAAATAGGATTAGTAAGATTGGAAATAAATTATAGATCAAACTTATTTATTGATTTTTTTAGGTAGGTGAGGGGAGGGGATAGATTAATGAAGCAATTTAAAAAAAACTTAATTAAACTGATTTTTTAAAATTAAATATACCTCAATATTTACACTTTATTCAGATATTGTTGATCACCATACAGGTCTATAGGCTACTCTCTTCATGAATGGGTGGGAAAAGGTTGCAGGTCAAAATTTTTAACACAAAAAGAAAGAAAAAAGAACAACTGGGGAGAGAATGTTTAATTTCTTGAGGGAGGGCAGGGAAAAATTAGTGTTGAACGGTAAAAATTGAAGTGGAAGGCATAGAAAAATTTTGTATGGCATGGGCAAGAAGGCTAATTTGTTATCACAGATGGATACACAAAACATAACTTCATTTTTAAAATCTATTTATTTATTTATTTATTTGAGCAACATCAACAGTAATTACCAATTACTGATGTGCTATATTGACAACATAAATACTGTTCAATATATAAAGTTATAGAAATACAAATTGTAGAATCAAAATACAATATTACAAGAAATTATTGAAGTTAAAATTCTAGTTTAAAATACAAAAATAAAGTACTGTATTAGAAATTAAGGTAGATGATTTGGATATAAAATTGCATTAAAGTTTTTTTAAATTCATTAAGCGGAACAAAAGGAGAAATAGCATGAAGTATCTTGTAGAGTAAAATGTCATTTTTTAAAAGTCTATTTTGAAGTGGTTCTATATGTAGTCTTGTCACAAATCTGATTTTTTTCAAATCTCTCTATGCAATGGGAATAGGCCAGGGTACTGATAAAAAGCTTAAAAGGGTCACACAAAATGGATTATTTTTTTATAATTTAATTTTAAAGGATATTACTTGAAAAAAATTCCATTTTGTTAAAAAAGTTATTAAAAAATGAAATTAATGCTTAAGACAGAGGTCATGTGAACCTTTTTGGTGCTTGAGAATATTTACTTATGTCATTATTGGTTATTCGTATCAAAAACATATATGGGAAGCTATGGATAAACTAACAAGTGCACCGTGTTTTCTAATAAAATACATAAAATATGCATTTTAAATAATATTTAATTGTTTAAAATAATAGTATCTGGTTCTATAAAGAATAGTATTATTATTATTATATTATTATTTTTATTATTATTATTTTAAAGATTTTGTTACAATAAAAAAGAGATTTTAGTGCATTATAAGTCACTTGAGTTCAGAATAGCATCCAATGGCATCCGAGTCATATCTTTAATTTCTATTAGGCCTCTTTCACATGAACTTTCTCCGCAGTCAATATATTGTTGAGTCATTCACATTACCCAGTACTGTTCCATTAAGTTTCGGTACCATAAAGCAAGCTAAAATTTTGTGCCCTTCTTTTAAACACAATTTTATAAAAAATTAAACCAAAATAACATTGCAGGGACGGTACCAACGAATACAAATTAAACAGCCAACCGCCATCCGAGACATGTTAAAATTAGTCTCTATTTAATAAGTTAATAAACTCCATTCCATTTAAAAAAATGGAATGGAGTTTATTAGCTTATTAAAGTACGGTACATTGGAGATATAGAATGAAAGAGTAGTGAAAGAGGGATATTATTATTTTTAATTTTGAGTTCAAATATTATTCACAATATAAAATGCTATTAATATATACCAGACTGTAATTGTGTATTAGATGGCTCATTGAGGAATTTAAAGTATTTTATTCAGCTCAGAATAGTAATAAGACTATAATAATTTGTTTGATAGCCTGAATTGATTTATTTTCAGAACATATCAAATATTATTGCTGCAATTGCATCTAGCCTATAACGTTTGTTTAAAATATATAATTAAAGCAGGTGTAAGTTTATTTATTTATCTATTAAATAATAAAGGACTTATGCTACTTTAACCATACTATTATATTATTGTAGAATCTTTCACTAAATTGATATATTGTATAATAATTACACTATCCATTGAATTGTATCCACATAGCTTTGGGTAAATTAACCACATTTGAAGTAATTGTCCATGCTTGAAAAAGTAAAAAAATATTAGCGTAATAAAAACTTCACATAGTTCACGGATCATAAAACTTCAGAAAAGAGTGATATAGTGACCAAAATTAGTCCCTGGGAAATTCTATATAAGATTGTAATTTAATAAATCTCAATTTTTAAAGCTAGGCTATAAAAAAAAAATCATGAATAGGTTTGATGTTGCTATCCATTGGGATGGAAGAGCTGTCATGTTCCATATTCTTGTGGATGCCTGTTTGACAATATGTGATGGCGTCATGGCTGAAGCTGACTCAACAACGCAGTTGTTGAGTCTGCCTCAGCCAGTTATTTGTGTTTCAGGATCATGCGTCTTGAGTGCGCGGCTGATAGAGGGCAAATTTGTTATGCTGTTCTTATTAAATTAAAAAAACAACAACGGCAACAAATAAATGCATCATTCATTGGGTTATTTAACTTTGTGGATTATTAAAAACATTTCACAGATGTATTAATTTTCAAACCACTATCTAGCACTTTCTGGCAAATGAATATTTCCCATCTATTAAGACTATATTAGCAAATATAAATTTTCATTTTGACTTTGATGATCAAATGAGCATCTTTAATATTAGAAAACTTTTCTTGATGTTGGAAATATTGTATATTATGAGTTTATAATCAAGCATAATATTTATGGTCAGTTGCATACAGTATACCTATACTGTATATTACCTGTCTTTGTACACTACACTACAATATTTTCAATATTTGTAACTGAGTTTTCTATTTTCTACCTATCTACATGCATTTTTTATTTACAAAGAGTTTGAGTAGGCATATAAGTGTATTACTTTATAGTGACAACCCTTCCGATTTCACACTAATGCAAATCCTAACAACAATGACCTAAACTTTAGACTTTCATCTCCACCACAAACACCCCTGTCGAACTGACAATGTGTAACTCTTGTAATCATTTTAATTCAGGTTGATTTTCTTAATCTTGCCATGTTTAGGTCAGTCTATTAAGTGAAGGGGAAACATATTTGGTTAAATTTAGAAATCCTTCCCTGTCCCCTTTCATTTCCCTAGCATGATGATTTTGTTTTAAAAAAAAGACTGTTTATCTAAGTTGGTTTTCATGTTTAAGTCAATATATTGAATTAAGGGGAGAAAATATTTAATTAAATTTAGATATCAAACAAAATTACTTTTGCTCCAAGTGATCAATGAACTTCTTTTTCAGAAATCATTTAATTGAATTCTGGAAATGAATTCATTGATTATGTGCAAAAATAATATTTTCTTTGATTTAATTTAATTTCTAAACTTGCCATTAAAACCCTTTAAATAGCTACTTTGCTAAAAGCCATTCGATTGCTGTGTTTAATTTTTTTTTTTAAATAAAATCATAATTTTTA
>PXIH01S0051378.1:1380-11545 GCA_003024985.2 Euperipatoides rowelli
GGGTCCGCGGACCACAGTTTAAGAAACACTGATCTAAGATATTGTATTCACTCAGTTTTTACATAACAATTTCAATCCTTTAATAAATCCAAGTTGAAGAAATGATAACTTTTTTTTGTCGGCCATTATGAAAACCAAATCTCACGAAGTTACCCACTTCTCGAGAAGGGTAAAAAAATTTATAACGAAACTAACGATATGAACTAGATTTTTAATGAACGGTCTAGTTAATTTTGTGAGCTTAATGACAAGCAAAAAAGTATTAAATAGTTTAAATAATTCGACGAACACGCCTATTATTTATAACCCTAATTGGAATATGATCGTGTTTTGAAGCCAGTAACAGTGCCATCTACATTTGGCGTGGGAACTATTTTTAGAAACTTTAAGTGGTGTTTTCTCTTAGATAAAAAAAAAAAAAAAAACAGGTTTGATGCCCGTATAACGGGCTTAAACAAAAAAATGTTTGATGCCCGTGTAATGGGCTTAAACAAAAAAAATGTTTGATGACCGTGTAACGGGCTTAAACAAAAAAATGTTTGATGCCCGTGGAACGGGCTTATTCGCTAGTTTACAGTAAGACAAATGCTGCATATACTGTATATTGCCATTTATGTATACAATAGGGTTTTTTTTTTTTCAAATAAAGAGGCAATAAATGTCTTTTAGGCTAGACCAAAAAAAATGTGTTTGGATAACCATGTATTTGATTGACATTCTGATAATCAACAATCTTCTACATCGATTTATATTTATTTTTCAATTAGATGTGTATAGCTACAGTATATGCATATTCTTAACTACAAATATATAGTAAAATAACTTTAATCAAAAGTATGTATTATATACTGTATTTCTCAGTGGTTCCTTGCTTATTTAAAGTGTGGTTATATCCTATCAACACATTCCTCTTTGGAATTTATGATTTTGTATTTGAACTTATTCTGTTGACAAGTAGTGTCATCAATTTCTTGATGTCGATTATTTTGACAATCAGTTATTTTTTAATATGAGTAATATTGTTATCTTTTCCTAAACTATTATTGGTAATATATATATTTTTAAATAGCGTAGGAATTTAATTTGTCTTTTTTTTCCCCCTAGGGATGATTCAAAGTGTTTGTGATTGTCTGACCGATAGATTTCATAACCAGCCGGAAACCGTCCAGCAGCTTCATTTTACTCATTTTATGGCCATGAAAAGTGCCCTTTATAGGTAGCTTAACATTTTATCTTTTTTATTATTGTTTTAGGGAGTAAAAAGAAAAGAAACTTAATGAAATTTGAAAAATCACGTTTGTTCTGTCGCACATTAAAACAAATTATTTTTACAATATAGAGCGAACAGAAACTATTTGTAGGGCATTCGGCTAGTGATGTTATCTCAGAGCTGAAAGCAATTTAATGTAAAACTATTAATTCCTGGGATTAACTCGACCAATTTTTTTTTAAATACCGGTATATTTATCCTTTTCTGTGGACCTCTTAACCTTTTTGTAATGAAACCAAATCTGAGGAAAAAATCATAATTCTCCTGATTCTAAGTATGACAAGCACTCACAGTGTTGCATTCGCTGACAGAAGGAAGTTGTTTAACTCCTGCTCGGAGAAACACTTATGGTATTTGTTGTAGTTCGGTAATGATTCAGTCTACTGATAGATTGATGTTGCCGTTCTCCTCATACATCTCTGCAATAAAGAAATTCTTCTTAGGAGAAAATATTATCTTAAAAATATTAGAATGGAGATTTATAGTGTTCTTATGTTTTATGGTAATATTTCATGTAAAGCGCATTATTTTCCCAATGTCAGAGTGCAAGAAATAATCATGTCTACTAGAGATTCGAACACTTTCTGATGTAGCATATAATATATTTATTATGAAACTACAATTTTCTCTGATTAAAGGTGTTCGATTTTGGATTTTTCAGTTCGGGAAAAAATTGGTCACGAAAAGTTCAAATCCTGCGGGGGAAAGGCACAAAACGCTAAAAAATTTCATTAAATCAGTAGTTTAAGAATGCTGTATAATTGTTTACTATATAACAAAGTAGGCCTATATCAAAACAAAGTAAGAATAAAAAGCATATTCATAATTAATTATATTCATTATTACTAAGCTATCTACCTAAAAAAATTCAAAGTTTTAATGCAAAATTTTAACAATTATCCAACAAATGTCAAAAAAAAAAAGGCCATTATAAGTGTCATTAATTTATTTGATTTTTTTTTCTTTTCATTTTGTTTTGTAAGTGCATTCGGATTTCTTTTTAATCTTTTTTACGATTTACAAATTTTATTAATCACCTGTCTGCTCTTCAAATTTGTCTATTAGAGACATTTATTTTTTGACTTCATTACTGATATTTGAACAGAATGTCATTAAAAAAATTCGTTGATAATCTGTAGCTAGCCACTTTGATTTAAATAATAAAAAAAAGGTGCACTTTATTTTTTTTCCATTAAAACTATATATGTTACTATCATGATACTGTAAATCTCTTATGCGGGTAGACCTAATGCAGTGTTCCTACAGGTCCTTTATTTCCTATATATTTTTTGTTGTTTCTATAAATTTTACTCCTATATTTGGGGTAACCTATATTTTTTCTGAAGATCCCTTTGAGGAGGAGTAATAATGTAATGTAATGTTGCTAATATTGTTATTGCATTTAAAATTGTTTTCCCAGTGGTGGAATGGCCAGGGTGTCAGCTTGCCTAATGGCAAGTGCCCTCCCTCCCCTAAGGGACAACAAAATGTCCATTCATCAAAAAAAAAAAAAAACGATCAAATTTTTGGGCCCTAGTTGTGTTGGCTCCTTTGTCTCCTGGTAACCAGTATTTTTCGGTCCAGTCCGCCACTGTAACCTATATTTTTTGAAAAAAATCTATATTTTTAAATAAAGGCTGTGGGAACACTGTGTAATGTCTACCTAGTCCTAAAATGGTCCTTTCAACTTTGTTTTCCAGAGTCTTGATGAATTTAAAAATCATATTATTTTCATTAGGTGTTTGATAATTATTTTGATTCTTTGAAATTGAATTTTATTTCGTAAGGAAAAGAAAAGAAGAAAAAAAACTTGAAAATACAGAATATACTAATTAATTAATTTAAAAAAAATAAAAGATTAATATAAGTATTTTGTTCTATTTTTTAAACTTTGACATTCTAAGCTAAAGTGTATAAAGACAATAAATAATATAATAAACCCATTTGATGGTATATGTATAAATTATAAACGAGTCTAACTAATATTAATTTTACATTTATTTAATGTTTCTTGGAAAATATTTATTTTTGAATGTAAATGGGAACAAATAAGTTGTTGTCCCGAAATTTGCATCAATGCTGTTCTTGAGTATGTCCTGAAATTTGGGGATCTCGAACATTACTAGTGCTGATAAGTGTGAATGGATTGAGCATCTTGGTGGGAATTATTGATGCCACTCTTTTTTCGAAGTCCTAAAAAGAACGAGAGTAAAGGAAAAATTAACTCAATTTCATTGCCCAATACAATTTTTTTGTTGAAACACAAGATTACATAATAATTTATGAAAATGGGATGACGATCATATTTAAACGATTCATCAGGAAGCTGAATCTGCTATTTTTAAGGATCAAATCATCATAGGATTCAGAAGTTTAGAAGGATAAAGTAGAACGTTTAATCTAACCTTTTTTATGATCATTGTCTAACATGTCAGTAAATCTTACCTTGATTAAGACGGAAGGAAACCTTATAGCATTGAATAGTTGATTGTAACTGTTCATCACTGCTAGCCACTAGAGCTAGAATTTTATTTTTATTTCCTACCTTTTAGTATGCAATTAAAGAGCAATTTTCTTCATAGCTTGAAGTATATTATTGGTTTATTATTTATTACAAGCAAGCTGAACCTTCACCAAAGATGTTCTTCCGTATCTCTTGTTATCTGGTAAGATTCACTACCATTGTTTAATGTACCTTTTTAGGGGAAAATCAGTCTTTCTACAAAGCCTACTTCCTCGAAGCAATCGATAGGCTTCGTAAAGAGTATTTTTCTCTACATAACTAGCAGGCTTAGGTCTTAGTCCACTTTCTCACCTTTAGTCAACTTTTTTAAAATTTGTCACCTTTTGTCACTTTTTTTATTAATTAGTCACTTTTCTCACCTTTTTGGGTTTTTTTACTGTATTTTGGTATATTGCTTACAAATATTTAAAACGTTAATAAAAGAGTTTTCAAACTATTTGATAATGATGTCAGAGAAATACGTAGTAAAGGACTTATTAACATTGGTACATGCAATATCCATATTATGTATAATGCATATTTTAAAGAACTGGGCTGTTTGGGTGTTGAAGCTTCTTCGTTAATCGTTAGTATTTATAATTATTTTGATGGATGGCCTTCTAGATGTGAAGAGTATGAAGATATTCAATCAAAACTAAAGATTTCATCCAACAAGTTCTTAAAGCGTGCAACAAGATGGTTGATATTAGGTCCTGCAACCAGGAGGTTACTTGAACAGTGGAATGGTGGTGTTTACTATTTCCTCACTGTTATTCAGTCTAATTCTTATAAGAATATTGTCAGCGTTTTGAAGATGACATCCACAAAAACTGAACTACACTTCATTATTTCTTCTGCAGAACTATTTATAAAGTTTACAAACGCTTTCAGAGCCAAGAACCTACGATGTGATTCATAAGTTACACAGTGAAATTGTTAATATAGTTGAGACCTTCCTGGGATGTATTTTAAAATCTTCTGTGTTGAGACAAATAATCTCTCTGAAATAAATCATGAAATATTCTTGCCAAGTAAAGTACTTCTTCGTCCTGAAGTAGTAGTAGTTAGAGAAAGTACAAGAAGAAATGGCCAAACTTAGAGATAAAGAAAAGCTGTTGCTTCCTGCAAACATGTCCTTGAGAAAACTTGTCTGTCAACAGGTTCAACAAAAGAAATTCCTGTTTTTGGATTTAAATGAACGGGGGAAAAAGTGAGACGTGTCATGACATTGTGTCGCTAAAATGATACCGTTTGATATCCGTCAAGATGTTTTATTAGATGAGTGAAAAGTTATTCAGTTGGAAAAAGTCTATTGAATTTGAAACTGTTGACTTTAATGAAAAAAGGAAGCAACAGATGAATTGCTCTCGGAAGCTACATCATGATTAAAGAAAGCTCTTGATAAAAATGATTTGAAGGAAGCTAGGTTAGCGCATGGAAAACTAAAGGGAGTATGTAGTATGAAGGAAGAAGAAATTGCAAAAGCAAAAGAAGTAAAATCAATTCAGAAAATTATTGAGAAAAGGAAATCAACCATGATTACTTCTTTTTTTTCTTCAAAGAAATCTAGGAAACATTAAAAAGATCATTCCTATCTATTGTGACAATATTCACAATAATCATGAGTTCATAATTATGTATTGTGTCACATGTTGAGGGAATTTCAATTTCCATGTTAGCTATTTACTTATGCTAATCCAATCTCCTTGTTTTATTTTTTGTAATTTTTTTACTGTTTTGATGTAAATAAAGATAGGGTATTTTCTGGAGTTAAAATGAAAAATCATAATAAAAAAGGCAATACCCCATCCAGGATTGGGATAATGCTTTTATCCTTGCCTTAACCGGCCTATTTTGGTAGGAGTATCTTAAACTTAAATTTACTATAATTTAATTTTTTTTTATATTTAGACTATGAGTGCATAAATAAGGGTTATGTCATTGTGTAATATGGTCGCCTTTTTTTGTCGCCTTTTTTTGTCACCTTTTTTAAAATTTTATTCACCTTTGTCACCTTTTTTTATAGTTATAAGTGCTCCTTACCCTGAACTAGAGAAGTAAGGAAATAATAAAATAACTTGAAATGAGGAAATGGCTGAATGTCTTTCATTTGCAGTAACAGCCGATGTGACTTATTCTTGCACTCTTTGTAAACAAATGTTAGAACTTGAGTGTAGTCTTTTTTTTTTTGAACAAATTTTATTAGTCACTTGGAATTCTTTTTATTTAAATAGCAAAACAGTTATGATAATTCTTGTACAAAACTTCTTTTCAATGACCGATTTTTTTATGTATTTGTTTAATACCATGTTTGTAATGAAATGAATAAAAATTAAGAAAATTTTAAATTTTGTCTGTCTGTATTTTTATATAGATGTCTCAATAGTGGCCAAAACAAAGCGGGAGATTGCAATGCATTCCTCTTGCTGAATGCCGTAGCCACAGCTTTCATAACATTGTTACGGCCTACCGATCTCAAAAACCAAGATAAGGGACCAGCTGAAAAATTAGCAGGTAATAAATTTGTTGCTGTGAACATAATTTTTTTTTTTAAAAAAAAAAAGATAAAATATACAGTAATTGTAATTTATAAAGTCAATTATAAAGTACACATTCTTGTAAAAGTAAATATAGCTTTCTTTTTAATATTTTTCTGATAATTTTTACTATAAAAGTTGATTTGCAATCTACTCATTTTCTTTTTATTGCTTAATCTGCTGTAGCTCTTATCAGTAGTAAGTTATCAGAGATTTCCGGTGACTTGGACAAATTGTTGCTTCATCTAGAGACCAAGGAATTCATTGTAGAACCTCAAACATTGCAGTCATTGCAACCTCTTATTCAATGGGTAGGGGATTTCTCCCTCTATCTTTTAGCCTTTATTCCTCACAATTCTCAGCCGGACAGTCCAATGGTAAGTTCAATTTTAGAGCTTGAACGAAAAAAAATAGCGTATTAAAATAGATTATAGCACATTTTTGTAGTGGTTGTCATTTTTTGAATGTTTTTATTTTGTTGAATAGTGTTGGGAAGTAACAAATCAGAAGTGACTAAAATAACTCGGTTGTGACGAGCTACATTAAAACCTCTCCTGTCCAAATTAATCGGGACCCAGCCCTGTTAGGACTGTCGAGGTGTTCAGATACAAAATATCCCCAGTATATAACCACTTCATTTCATAGGCTTAGAAGCCCACTTTAATATCAAGTCACACATGCACATGCAATACAAAATTCTAAAATAATTTAAATGTTGTTGAAGTGTGACAATATTTAAATAGTAATGTTGCAATTAGGATTAAAAATAAATTAATGAAACAATGCCACTTTGACATAATGGGGTCAAATAATTAAAGTGAATTGGGATATCATACCACCTATTATACGGTAGAAAAAATATCTATTGTATATCATAGGCGTATGGTGGAAGTTTTTTTCGGAGGGGGGGGGGGGTTATAGAGAACTTTAACATTAGTCTTACAAGTGATGTTTATGTTGGATGGATTTTGATTTTTTTTTTTTTGGTTGTATGCACGTTTGTCACCATTTAACAGGATTTGATAAGTTTTTTTTTTGTATCGACGTTTTGTCACCATTTAATAGGATTTGATAATTTTTTTTGTATCGACGTTTTGTCACCATTTAATAGGATTTGATGAGCTTTTTTCTTGTATGGACGTTTTGTCACCATTTAATAGGATTTGATAAACTTTTTTTGTATCGACGTTTTGTCACCATTTAATAGGATTTGATAAGCTTTTTTTTAAATATATGTTTTTTGCTAGTAGCCTATTTGCTAAATCTAAAATTCGATAAGTTTTTTTTTTTTGAAGGAAATGTATAGACATAACAATTGGCTGTTATATTAAATACTTACATTTTAGATTGTTCTCATTTTTACAAAGGGGTTGCAGGTTGATAATTAAAAGATCTTGGGGGGTTTTGAACCTTCCAATTCTCCCCATACACACACCGTATCCCTTGCTGTGTATATATACTGTACTGACAGTGTCGACCTGGTGGTCCTTTGGGCCCCCGGCTGAGAATGGTCAAGGGCCCTCGACCCCAGAGCCGCAGCCAGTCTTTTTTAAATTTGATAAGCTGTTTTTTTTTTTAGTTGTATGCTCATATTGTTTCCATTAATCGTCCCTATATAGTTCCCTGGTTTACCTTTACCGAGCCTATGGGGCCCCGATCCTATCATTCTGGTCATAACTATGTAGTTTCTTATGTATTTTGTTCTAACATGGGGGGGGGGTTTACTGGGACTACAGACCCATCCACCCCCTTCAATGTGAGGGTCCTGTTTTCATGATAACTTTTATTTTTCATTAATTATCTAAATAAAAAATTTTAAAAAAAATTAAAAAAAAAATAAAATTTTAAAGGGCCCTCTGACCCCGTGGGCCCTCGGCGATCGCCTTCCAGCCAAGTGGCCAGCCAACACTGTGTACTGTATATAAAACCCTTAAATACATCGATACAGTATATGATGATTATACTATGGCAGCTCCTTATATCCGGAGTCATCTTTCATGATGTTAGCCAATTTTTAAACAACCTTCATTCACATCTACCCAAGGGTGTGAATGTGATCTCTTCCCACCCTCCTCCTCAAATTTAATCTTTGCATGGCAGAAAATAGACTCCCGCCATCTATTGAGTGAAATTTTAACTAAAATTCAATAAATAAAGCTAATAGTATTGTTTTATAATTTTTAGATTTTTTTTTTCGTTTTTAAACCATTGGGGTAGGGGGAAAAATGGTGATGGGAGAAAAAATAAGATTTTTTTCATAAAATTCAATAACTCAAGTATTGGGTTTTAAACTTTAAGAATTTTTTTTTTTTTTTTTTCATTTTTAAACCAATGGGGGGAGGGGGAAATATTAATTCCGTAATTTAGCATCTTAGGGTGCAGATGTTCTGCGATGGTTATCGTGTATTGATAATTTAGATAAATAGATATGACAATCAGAAATAATTTAGTTAGGTGATTGTTGACAACAGTTATATTTTTCCCAAATACATTAATATATTGAATATTAAGATTTATTATTTTTGTAATGATGTATTTCTCTTTTCTTCTCTAATGTAGTACAGCCTCATATTTGATATCAAACTGCTCAGCATGCTTAGAGAACTGCTTGTTATAATAAGAATCTGGGGTTTAATTAGACCAAATTGTTTACCAGCTTTCACAAAAACATCCGGTAACTTAATAAATCTATTCCTAAACTTAAATTATTTTTACATTTTCTAAAAAAAAAAATTTTTTTTTACCATATTTTTTTTTTTTTTTTAGATAATATGGATGTTTTATCACTTTTATACAAGTTATTAACAAAAGCTTTGATCTGCTGCAGTAATGGGGAAATGGACGAAACGTTAATGGGTAAATATAGACTATTATCATTTTGTATGTTGATTTCTAGTAACCTTAGTTTCACCATCTATCAAAAGAGGGTATTAGTTAAAATTTAACCGCACCTATCAAAATGTAACCTAAGTCTTAAAAATTTGTTAGAATAATATATTTAGTTTCAATATCTAATAGTTCATAGTTGTTGACATGTTTAAGCCAGCAATTTAAATTATATTTTTAAGTTGTAAATTGGCTTTGATGTTATATAGTATATCCATAGTTCAAGTAATGTCCAAGCTCACCTTAACTCTTTCGAGCCGTATTTATTTTTTGAGGATTTTTCAAGTGATTCTGAAATTTTAAATTTAAGGTGGTCTAATAAATATATTCTAAAACATTTAGGAATGAACTTATACATTTTTAAAATTGAAATTTTAATGCAGATTTTAAAAATCAAAAAAAAAAAAAATTCTAGCTCAAATGAGAGACACACAATATGGCTATACGTGCCAAAATCGGGTATGGCCTATTTTATCATCATCTCCGAGATTACAGAAAAAAAAAAAAAAAATTAAAAAAAAATATTTGTTTATGGTTATTTTCGATAAAAGTTTTGGATTCCTCATAAAATTTATAAAAAAAATGACATTGTTATATTTATTTTTACCTCTTATAAAACCGAAAATATGAATTTAGGCAACTATATCTGTACCCCTGTTAACACCATATTGCTTACATAAACGCGAGCATGAACAAACCTAGTGGTAATGGTCGATCGATCACGTGACACATTGTGCGAGCATTTCTAAAAATAATTAATTATATGGAAATATGGCAATTTTAATGATGGGATATATTTATTTTTGATATTAAAGTTGTATCAAATAAATTATATTTTATTTAAAAATAAAAATTGTTAAATTGCATCCTAGGTAAATTTTAGGATACCGGGCTACCATTTTGAAATTGCTTGTGTCATTGGCGTCTATTTTCAATGTTTGAAGACTGCCATTTTTAAATTCAATAATG
>PXIH01S0051386.1:0-10113 GCA_003024985.2 Euperipatoides rowelli
TAATAAACTTATAATTCACAAAATATATTAATGGGGTTAATAAAATATCTTATTTTGAAAGATTAATGTTGTCAGGAATTTTGTGTTTCAACAAAGAATGTTGAGATATTTGATTTTTTGCCTACAAATCTTTAGTATTTGATATTTTTTTTATTATGAATACCGGTACATAGAAAAAAATGCTTAAAAAGTAATAGAATATTTTTTTTTAAATAATAGCCTATATAAGTATTTCCATGCTGGAACTGTCTGACCTAATTATGAACTCAGTGATGTATTGCTAAATAATTAAGTGGACCTATATTTACTATACATTAATTTAAAAAAAATATTGAAAATCAGAGTAATGCCAGTTCCAATTGACAGATGAAAAAAGAAAAACTTAATCATACGCTTATAAAATGCTCAACTTGCTATGACTCAAAAAAGCTACAATGCATAAGACCAGTGATATAAAATCAAACACAAAGCAAATTAGAAAGAATAGTTTTTTTAAAAAAAACTTAGTAATAATGAAGTACTATAAATCATTTTAATTGAAAAATTACAAAATTAGGCAAAAGTATAAGAATATGAAAGGTATAGAACCATTTTAATAACTAAGAGAAGTAGGCTAAGTATACCATTTAATTGGTTGTAAGAAGTAAGTATTCTCCCGACTATAACAGGCAAACAAAAAATGTTGGTTATATACAATATGTGTGTATTGTATACAACCCAATACATCATTGTGTGAACTCTGAAAACAATTAAAACTTGACTTAGAAGACTCTAAAATAAGAATACAAATTTTCAGTCATGTGGCTAATTAATAACCATTAAAACATTCTGTAGATTTGCTGTGAGCTTTGAATGTAACCAAAATTCTATCCAAGATAATTTTTAGTTCTTTAATAAATATGAAATAAAAAGTTGATCTTTTGATATATTACGTACAGTACATAGAAATTAGGCTGCAGTTGATTTTTTTCATTTATTTTTTTAACCTATAGGTTGTCATCCTTATGGAATATTATACTTTTTAATAAATGCAGCAATTACGTTTTTAGTCATTCTGACTATGCTTTATGAGAGATTTTACTGTACTTAAAGTGACCAACTCTAAGCACTTACAATGGTTCACATTCTAATATACTGTATCTTTTTTTCACTTACAGAAAATCATTTCATTCTATTATGTGCTAAGTTGCACGAGAAAAGCTGAATCAAAAATCACTATCTATTTTAGATAAAACATTTAGACGTTTTTTTTTTTTTTTAAATTAACAGACTAGAGAATAAATCTTATGAATGTTGAATACAGACAAGAAAAAAAATCAAATTATTAAAACCAAGTCCTAGATTTATAAAAAAAATATTACGATATATTTATTTACAAAGAAGTTTTAATCAAAAACAACATCAATAATATTTTTCTTATCACTAAGAATCATAATACCAGATCACATAATTTTAATATTAGAATCCCTTATATAGTAAAAACATTTTATTTCACAGATCAGTCTTTAAACGGAATATATTTATTCGGAATAAAATACCCAAGGAGATGTTTAATCTACCTTTTACCAGTAGTGATTTTAAAATAGATTTAGATAAATTCTTAAGAGAACTGGAGAGTTTTGGGGTAGTAATATGAGAGTTTTTTTTATTGTTTTTGGAGAGGAGGGAAAGGGGTAACTTATGTATTTTTATTTTAAGTTTTTTTTTTTTATTCTTTTATCTTATGGCATTGTTTTCTTCTTTTTTTTTTCTGCTTCCTTGTTGGAATAATTATGTATTTTTTGTATCAATGTTGAATTTTTAATATGTAAAAATATTGTATAGGCATTTATATGCTTAAACTCTAATCAAATAAATAGGTCTATATATCCCTAGTAAGCTAGACTTAGAAATTTTTTCACTGCCATCTGTTATGGTATTTGTAAAAAGTTTATTGTTGTGAGTGCTTATCTTTTAAAAAGAAAGATTTTTATCTGATTTATGGTTATGTAAAGTTATGGTTTTCCTACACTGAAGTTGATTTGATTATGAACCAAGCAAACAATGAATTTATGTGCAAAAATAAAACTTAATGTATACTCTATCTTTATAATTAGGTGTATCGGCCTTATCGGGCTACATTTCATGATATGTGCAGGTTTCACTCAGAAGAATATATAGATTTTTTACAAAGAGTTACCCCTGGCAATGTACAAGGGTTCACCAAAAGTCTTAGCCACTTCAATGTTGGGGATGACTGGTAATTTTTTTTTTATTTGTCTCATTCAAATTAATAGTTGACATTTCCAAATCTTGAACCGCCTTAAAAAAAAAAAAATTTCATTGTTTACTTATTCTATTTTTTTTTTCAGCCCTGTATTTGATGGTTTGTTTGATTTCTGTTCCATGTATACCGGAGCATCGTTAGAAGGAGCTGTTAAAATAAATAATAATGTAAAGTTTTTTTTTAAGAATTTCTATTAATACAATTGCACAAAAAATAGATTACTCATTAAAGTTAATATGTAAATATTTTTTTTTTTTTTGCTTTTGAAAACAAAATAATGAAATGGTTTTATCAATATACTTAAAAAAGTAATAAATTATAAACTGGATTTATTGGCTATGGTCTCCATTAACTTGTTGACTGATATTTTCTATATTGGATGAAATTTCTTTTTCATTGGTGCATAATATCTATCTGTTTAGAGGTCAATATCACACTCCAAATCATTTTAATCCATTCGATTGCCTATTAATATAAAAAAAATTCCACTGTAAAAAAATAAATTAAAAATGCGTAAAAAAAATGTTAATTAAAGATAAAATTAAGACTATTGCTATCCTCCGTCTGAGATTACAAAAGGAAGCTTTCAAATTTTTTTTAGGTCCGAGATTAATTTGATGACGAAATTGTTTCTACAGCTGTTTTCTTCGTATTGATTTATCATGTACAGTAAATAGAAGTATGTTCCACTTGTAGTAATCATTTTAATTTAAAAAAAAAACAAACAAATTGGACCATAATAGCACAAAGGATTAATTTGATTAGGATTTTTTACAAGTATTTAATTAGTCCATAGGGTTTCCAGCCTTAAGCTGACAAAGATAGCAAATATTCTATAGTTAAGTACATCAAGCTCTATTCGTCTCTGATGTCACAAAATATCTCCCCTGGTGTGTACAGTGGACAATGTTGGCTTAAAGGGGAAGAGCTAAAGACAATTATTTTAAAAATTAAATTGTAAATAACTTTTTTTATTTATTTTAATTTTTTCCTTTTTCTGGTGGTTATTTTTTTTTTAGTAAAAATCTTTGAAAATCAATAATAATAAAATTTTTAAAAAAATCCGTTACATTTGACCTTTAAGAAAATAAAATATTTCCTTAAAATGAAGACAAACATCTACATTCTACAGTATATGTGCAAGAGATGGTAGATTAAGTTGTAGAAGATGAGATTCATACCCACATAATGAATGACACCTAAAATAAATGCAATAGCTATACACACACACGGCTCTAGGCTAGTTAGAGATACAACAGAAAACTATAAAGGCTCTGTATACTTTTACAGAACAGGTCTCCGATCTGTTTTAATCCGTCTCGTAAATGGAGATGTATGCTTAAATGAGTTCATACTTTTCTAGTGGGTTGTGTCCGTAATCAATGAAATTGCTCTATACAGTAGCCAATCATATTCTTCCAACAGTTGTTATGGTTTTTAGTTTTATGCATCAAAATGAATTGCAATAAACGTCTAGTATTGTGTAAAGTATTTTATTTTCACTTTATTTACTGCTTTATGAAATTAATTCATTTTCAAATACGATGTTTTCAAACTAAATCAATTAGGACAAAAACAACAGTGTAATGCCCTCTACTTAAGAACCTAAGATATGATTGGTTCAATGGCTAACAAGACGGAGAATAAACGGTTAGGTATGCTTAAAAGTTTAGTTGGATTTTTTTTTTCAATATTTATGGATGACAATGAATGGCTATTCATATTTTAATTGTGCATGCCTGACTGAAGCAGTGCCAATTATCTTACAGAAAGTTATCCATTTTTACACAGTGGACAAGGTTTGTGGAGAAGTATAAATGAGCCTTAATGTAATTTTTGGTAAACTAAAATAAGAGAAAAATAAATAAAAGATTTACACGAGTGCTTAAAAAACTGAGCTCTTGAGATCTAATAAATATAGTTTAAATGAAGTCAACCGTTACATTTCTTTGATCATAATTCAGATGATAATCTCTTATGAAGCCGTTATTCATACTTACTATACAACCCACTAGTGTTGGCATTGAAAAAATGATCTGACCATCCATTCAGTTGCCGCATTGATGCTTCAACTCTTTACATGCTTTTTTAAAAAAAAATGGAGAGTTAAATAATTTATATTCTGCATCCTGATTGCATCACTTATTTTCGGATTGAAAGGATTTATATAACACAAGTTAATAGATATGTTAATATAACAAAACGTAGACTTTTGAATAGCCAATAAATAAAATATTACATATAGTACTAACATTATTAAGAAACACTATTTAATATGAGTGTTTATTTAACTTTTAGCATTCGTATGTTTACATCATTGATAAAATATTTTCCATCATAGTTTAAACTGTCTTATTGCCTTAGGCCCTATTTGAATGGTCATTTATTCTTGTCTTGGCCAGGTTAATTTACTCATGCAACTTCGTCTCATGCTATTAGTTACCATGAGAACATAACTTCGCTCATTCCTGGTTAGTTCAACTGTTATATGGAGTTAATATAATATTTTAGTGTAAACATTTTAGTTATAATCAGATCTGGTTTTTTTCTTTTCTAATTGATAAATAAACTAACAGAAATCTTGCTTTAATTACTCATTATCAAAAGGTTCATTAAAACCATAGTGAATTTACTAACTTTTTAGTTACTGCATAAAATGAGGTTTCAAAGGCATGATCTGGGTCAGGCAGTGAGAACTATGCTGTTGGATTAATCACAGGTAGTTGTACAGCACTGTGAACCAATCAGAGAAGAGCTTTTAATCAGAATTTCATGAGTGCACCGAACTAAATCAGAAAATGTTGAAAGTGAGTTAGTTCATTATGGTTTAAGATGATTAAAGTGAATGTTACAATTCCACAGACATTAATAGTTATTAAGCGATATCTATTTGATGTGTTGTGGGTAAAAACAAAAATCGAGCTAAATTTTAATAATAAAGGAATAATGGTTAGCTGAAAAAAATAATTTAAATTCCTGAATAAAACATATATATAGTATACAATTATGGTATCATCTATTCACATTGAATACAAAATTTAAAGACATAATTGAATTTCTTTTTGGATACTGCAAATTGCCGTTACTATTTCATTATGTGTGCCGTAAGCTAAGATTAAACTTAATAAATTGTACTTTAATAAGACAATAAACTTCATTCCGTTATGATATTTTTTAAACAAAAAGTTATATCATGAGGATTAAATATCTTACGATAATCAATTTAACCTGACTCAACCGCATTTGAACCAGGAACGTGGACACTGAAAAATACCAAGACACGTGGTTCAACCGTTAATGGCACTGTTCATATCCCAAACACCCATGTGAATGTGACCTTAAACTACACAGATTCTTTGGTTTGAGATTGAAAAAATAATTCAGTCTTATTGCTGAAGAAAACGTTTGAGTGCGCTTCATCAGAATACTTTTCTCTCACCATTAGAAAAGTAAAGAGAAAACAAAATATTTTAAAATGAAGTGGGTCAATAACTTCATTTTAAAATCTTTATAAGCGATCTTTTTTTTTTTCATAAACTTTATAAAATAAAAAAAACTGGACAGCTTTCACGATTTGTGATCGGAATCCCAATAGAGAACATGGATCCAATATTTTTTAATGAGCTGGGTGTCTTGAAGTGGTAATATTGCGGCTAGACTGAAGTGATTAAACACCATTACAGTTAAAAAATAAAAGTTATGTAATCAATTAATCATAATATATTGTAGACTTTGTGATAATTCCGTATGTTTGTTACCAAAACATGTAATATTTTTTTGTGTGTTTGTTTAGTGTTGTGATATTGCAATTAATTGGTCTGGTGGCTTACATCATGCAAAGAAATTTGAGGTAATACTTTATTTTTATTGTTATTATTTCTCTTGTCATTCCATTACTGTCAAATTTATTTTTATATCTAGAGTGTGGATATTCCATTAAATTATCTATTGTATTAACAATATCAAACTAAATTGCAGGGCATATCTGCAATGTTAAAACTTGAAATTCAGTTAGAAAGTAAACAACATTTTTCATTTGTAATTTATGCACATTCAAAATAGAACGGTACTTATGCAAGTATAGCAGAGGATAAAGAATTATATCTGAGCATTTTTCATAGTGGGTAAAAAAGTGACAAATATCTTTAGTTCTAAGCCACCAATTGGAACTTTAGGCACTATAGTTTAGCCCATGACCATATAGATAAGGTGGGTGTAAACTGACTGTAGGATTACCACTTTTAAACATTGCAGTATTTTGGACAATCAATTGATCGACTTTCTAATTCAAGACAGAACAAGTTGGGTCTGTCTCCAATCTAATATTTTAAGGCAAAGCTTTACCAGTCTCATCCTATTTGAAATTAAATTATTTTACTGCTTCAATCGGATTTTAGGCACTATAATAAAATATTACATTTGTAGGGGTGGGATAATTTACAGAATAAGAGGGAGGAGTAAGTTACAGTAGAAAATCATCAACATAGATGAAACAAAATGTTAGTTTGGTTCCTTATTCTCAAGCAAATGAATTAGTTAGCCAAAAATCAATACTGCTGGTCATCACAAGAATTAATTCACCATAGCTTGCTATCTTTCCTTATTTTAAAAAATCCAGCTAGTGTTATTAGTTCTTATGTTTAAAAAAAAAAAGTATTTACAATTCCTGCCATTTCTACGTTTAACCTATCAAGAATGATTGGATATGTCTCTAATTCAAAGTCTTGCTACGCATTATTTGGCTACCAGTACCACTTGAAGGCATAGAAAGATAGTTACTTATTTTTCACAACAATTGGAACACTGCTTGCAAGAAATAAACAATGATTTTGTTTTGTCATTGTTTATTTCTTGCAAGCAGTGTTCCAATTGTTGTGAAAAATAAGTAACTTCTATCTTTCTATGCCTTCAAGTGGTAGCCAAATAATGGATTGCAGACATGGTTCAACCTGAAATATATTTTGGAATTTTCTTTTCAAAGCTAAACTTCAACCACTTTAGGCTGATTGAATAAAGTCACCTGTAGGAAGTCAGTAAACACGTCTACGAAATTTAAACTGCCCAATTCAATAAAACTTTATTAACTGGGTTTTGATTATGAGACTCATATAACCAAATAGGTTATTAAAACTGGTTCCTGAATACTGACAGTTCAAACGCTATAGATGACTCATAAGAAGTGCTTATCAAGAATACCAATACCAAAGAAATTACTGATGAAATTTTCAACAGTGATGATAAAGTAACTTGTTGCTGAAGAATTGTTTTATTTCCAGATGAAGAACATTAACTTAAATTTAATTTAAACCGGAACTTCTTTTATTAATATTATTATTTTTAATATAAGCTTTATAAAAAATATCCAGTATATGAGAAAAACTATCCTTTACCTCTACTTTGTGTTTCATATGGCTAAGTTTGTACTTTCTCTCTTTCTACCCCTCTACCTTTTAAAAAAAGTAATTCACCACAATTCAAATCTTAATTATTATTGAATTTTTGTTAGACACTCTAAATATATTTTTGTTAATTTTGATATTTATTTATTTTTACAGGCTTCCGGATTTTGTTATGTCAATGACATTGTAATCGCAATTCTGGAATTATTGAAGTAAGTAAAGTAGAATTTTAAATTAAATAAATATATATATATAAAACCAATTCAAAAAGAATTAGCACATTTGAATTATAGATACAGTAATTCTTATTTAAAATTATACAATGTATATTATTGGAAAATGATTTTTATATGAAAATTTTATTAAAACATTTTATCTTTATGATGATTGGAATAGTTGCAATCAAAATAATATATTGTGAATATAGTTCAGTTTCACTTGGTACACATCTTAGGGTCGTATTTTATGACTATAGGCCTACTACTTAAGATCTTTCCAAAACACACGACTTGTAATTAGATATTCTTGCATACCTTAAAACATTTGCAATTTTTTTTTCATTTTTAGAGACAACAGTGTTTTGTATCTTTTTTTACACTATCTTTGTATATATGCTATAGATTGACATACTGTACATCATATTCAGGTATATAAAATGATGTGTTTAATCAATATAATATATATATTTTAATTTCCTTTATTCTAGATACCATCAAAGAGTTTTATATGTAGATATTGATATTCATCATGGTGATGGTGTTCAAGAAGCCTTCTACCTCACAGATCGTGTTATGACAGTATCATTTCATAAGTATGGAAATTATTTCTTCCCCGGCACAGGTAAGCATCAAAACAATTAGTTTAAAACACTGTTGTCCTTATTTGTTTGTTAAAGCTTATTTGTGGAATAACTTACTACTTCTAATTTTTTTTTCCAGGGGATATGTATGAAATAGGTGCTGAGAGTGGCCGTTATTATTCTGTGAATGTCCCTTTGAAGGAAGGCATTGATGATCAAAGTAAGGAATTCAATTCTCTATCACGTTTTTTTATACAAAAAAAAAGGATTAATTATGTATTTGATTATTATGTGAAATTAAAATATTTAAGCTTAGATCATTTGCTTTGTATACGATGTGATGACTGTGTTCCGTATTCAAAGCCTTTATGACATGTATTTTAACTTGATTAGCCTTTATTTTTTTAAAAAAAAAGGTAAATTTAAAGTTATTACTTCAGGCATAATTTGTTTAATTCTTTAGGAATGAAATGAGCCTGTACACACTCCCTTACTACTTAAAATATGCACATTGGAAAATGACTGATTCATATATTAGTTTTTTTTTTCTTTTATTTATACATATACTGTACCACTTCTACACTTGAAAAAGTTATTAATTTTGATATTAGCATGAAACTGACTTTTCATTACCATTTTGTCTTTCTCCTTAATTTTAATATTTTTTTTTCTTTACGGTCTTTTCAAAGTATGAAAAGTGAAATTATAATCTGACTTATCGGTCAAATGAAATGCTACTTTTTTATAATTGAGTTTCAAAGACAATTGCTAAAAAATAAATACCACTTAAAAAAATAATAAAAAAAAAGTTTTTTTAAAGATAAACAGAAGAAATATTTTTACCCTCATTTTTGACATTTCAAAATACGATGTATAAATTTGTGTGGGGTCCAAGATTATTTTGATAAGGATATAAGTTACAAAGAAATTCCTATCAATAGGCCATAATACAGTATTTCCCAGTATTTCTGATCTACTGTAAGTAGCAAACATGTTCCGCTTTTAGTTAACTTTGATTTGATTTTTAAAAAAAGACTAGGATCATATTGGCACAATGGAAGTCTTTGATGATGATTCTGTACAAGTGGTATCAAAAAGTAATTAGTCCATATGAGTTTGAGCCTTTATCTGGTGGAGGTAATGAATCAGCTTCATCTGATATTGGTCCCGCTATAATGGAGTAACATGAGTCGCATGCTGTAATATTTGCAAAAAGTAGTAAATGTTAATATATTATTATTTTTGCTTGTTTTATTATTTATATTATTTTTATTATTATCAAGCATAAACAACCACAGCTAAACACAATTGGTTATGTAAGGGCTTTTTCTTGATTAATGATTATTAACCGACCAGCATTTTTATTTTTTACTTAAATATCTATCTTCATATCGGCTACTCATATCTGTTTTATATGTATTAAAAATTTACAAAGTAATGTACTGTATGTGTATTTTTAAACTATAGTATAACCTTCATGATTACTATTAATTTGATGTAGAGGTACTAATGGCCATTCTGTGTAATTCATGTGGGTTATTATGCACAATATTTTAATAGTAAAATAATATCCAATTTTGATAGTTTTCTCTTCCTAGTAATCGGCAGTGATGGGTAAGTTAATGAAATTCCTTAACTGAGTTAAGTTA
>PXIH01S0051390.1:0-11399 GCA_003024985.2 Euperipatoides rowelli
CCTGACATCTAGTGTTAAGTGTTAATGTTATTTTGTTTTAAGAAAAAGGAATTATGGGTAAGCGGGGTTGGCTGATGTTTTAATACCATGAGGTAGGCGATTGTTTTTTAATGTTCAAACTTTTGTTCAATAAATAATTATGTTCTTCATCTTAAATAATATTCTGTATTATATGATTAGATATTTTGCATACTTCTTTCCAACAAACCCTTCAAGGTCTAACTTATCATGTCACCCATAATTGACATACTGTAGATTTGCAATGAGACAAATAAGGAAATCTACACCAGGCAACAAATTTTACACAAATATTCGACATCTTTGTTCAATAGATCTTCTCTCCTGCAATTAATCACCCATCTCTTGTTTCTGAAATTTATAGAAAAAGAAAAATGATAACTTATCGTAAGATATACCATCCATATCACAGTTTACATAGGCCTATTTGAAGAATTATTAACAGCTATCTTACCTTTCTGGTTCCTTCGGAAATCTAAAGAAACTTAAATCAGGGTTTGCTCCCTTGTTATTGCAATAATTAACTGCAGAACAATGACACCCTTTTGACACTCTCATCTTTAATAATAGTGCTGAGACATAGTTTTTTTTTATCAGAGTTGTGATATTTTTTTTTTGGTAAAAGGGGAATTCCAGAAAAACAAAATTCACAATTAGTAACCCACACCTGTTCTTATCGCTAGAGAGAAAAAATTTTTTGTAATTTATTATATTTTTTTTTTCTCGCTTGTAATAGTTGTATAAAAGTCTTTGCCTTAATATACAGGGATAACAAATAAATAAATAATACATTAGCGAAATAGAGAATAATTAGTACCACAGTATAAGCAAAATACTTATTTATTTATTTATTGACACTAATTCAGCAGCTTACACCTATTACATAAAAGTATAACATAAGAAATATAACAAGTTAGTGTGTATATACAATAATAATACAATATGCACAAAAAAATGAAAGTAGAAATTATTTACAAATAGTATAGATATGTTCTTTCATTGATGTTTAGAGATCATCTCTTGAATAGTTTCTACATTCATCATTTATATATTTAATAATTGTGGAGTATTATTCATGGTATTCAGTAAATGGGGAAATATTCCAATTTTTGGGTAATTATTATAGGAGAATGGAATGTTAAAAATTAGGTTTTTCTTTAAGGCTAAATTTGGAACCTGAATGTTAATTGTAGATAATAATTGCGTACAGTTGAGATTGGAGTGGATAACATTATAAAGAAATATAGTGTCCAAATAAATTTGTCTTGTCTTTGTTCAAGGGAGTAGAATTTGAATAAATTACTAACGTTGTGGTAACTATGCAATTGGATGTTAAACTTTAGTTGAAACTTAAATAGCGAAGAAACATATTAATTTGTTCGAGGTTTTTAATCTGTACTATTGAGCAATGATTCCAGATTACAGAGACGAATTATAATTTACTTCACACCATAGGGATGTAAAATTAGTAAGATATTTACTTCTTGTTTTCAGAAAATCTATAAGCATTTTTTTATGATGTTAATTATATGATTATCAAAGATACAATTTGATGAATAAATGATGCCAAGATCACGAATAGTTTCAACTCTATTAAGTGATTTCTAATTTAGAAAGTAACTGTGTTTGGTAAAACACTTCTTTTTAGTGTGTGTTGTTATGTGACATTTGTCAATGTTCAGTGATAGACCCCATGTTACGCACCAGGCTGAAAGTTTATCAATGGATAATTGAAGGTCATGGTAGTCTTGTGGGTCTTTTATTTCTTTGTAAAATTTAAGTCGTCTGCAAACATTAAGCAACATTTAGTTAGAAGTTGGGGAATGTCGTTGATTGAGCCCTGAATCACTCCGGATCTACTATGGTTTGTAGATGACAGTTCTCCATTAAGGTACCGTAGATCTGCTGACTACTATTAGAAAGGTAGTTAGAAATCCATGCAGTGATGTTTAAACTCAGGCCAGAGTGTTCAACCGAATCAAAGGCCCTTGAAAATTCTGTGTATTTCACATCCAGTTGAGTTCGGTTTATCAATGATTTGATTATAGCTTTATTGAGAATTGCTAAGTTTGTTATCACCGAACGACCAATATGGAACCATGCTGGGAATCAGATATAGTGTTTTTATACTTGCAGTAAATATATGATGATAATAGTTTTTCAATTATCTTGGAGATGTTGGATATAATTGCAATTGTCGATAATTTTTGATATTATATAGATCAACCTTTTTATGCTTTGGTAGGACCCAAGATAGTTTAAGTCGATCTGGTAGGGTTCCATGCTGAAGTGATTGGTTTATAAGATTTGTTAAAGGCTATGATATGGATTCAGCAGTGTTAATAAGTAGCGTTGTACTTATTTATACTGTGTTAGTATTCCTTAGTCTGCGCCAGGATCGCTATTAAATGCGCGCACAAGTTCAACTGGCAAAATCGACCGAAACTTCGCTACTGTCTTGATACTTATACTGTGGTAGAACCGCAAGACAGACTGACACAAGTCTGCAGAAGTTCCGTCCAAAACGCATTGGCTCTGACGTAAAGAATGAAATTAACTCGAAAGAACCAAGTTAAAGTTGAATAGAACTCAAATTTATTCTGGTTATTTCAACATTAAAATAAGACAATAACAAAAGTAGGAGTAAAGCATTATACAGGAACATGGTGAAAAAAATGTAGGTTGTCCTCTCACCAATAAATTGTTTTTCGCACAAGTCTGCCTACATTACAGGAACTATTATATGAAAACGGTAAAGTTCGACCTTTATATATATGTTTTAACGTTATTAACCGTAATAAGGAGATAAGAGTGGATAAACACTGAATGACAAAATACTAGCATCCTCACGTGAAGGTGGCTAAACCTGAAATTATATAAACAAACGGAGTGACATCCATGTGTTTACAATGCTAAATAATTATAAATAACTGATCAAAGTTAAAATACTTGCAATCCTAAAACTAAATTCATCCTAATTGAAATGTAATTTTCAAATTTGCATTTAGGGAAAAGGCTCAAGAAAAAAATAAATCTAAAACATGAGAGATCCTGTGTTAAGGAATGGTTAATCTACTAATGGATCTTTCTGATCACAATCTTAACAATACAAGCAAAAAAAAATTTAGAAAGACAAGAACAGAGATAAAAATCTTACCTGAGGTTATTTACAGTGTATAGTATATTGTTGATTGCCTTTTTTAATATACAGTATATTAGTAATTGTGTCGACAGTGTTTAAGTGAATAATTTAAAATAAAATACTCTTACACAATTGACATTTACAGTAATAACTCAAAAATGATAATTTATTTTAAAAAAAAGTAGACAATGTATATGAAAGGAGCTCGTGTTGAGTATCTTAAATAAATAATAGAAATTAGTCAGATTATTTTATACATTGGTGGTCAGCTTAAAATAATTTAATATGATAACCAAAATAAAACGAATGACTCCAAAATAAAGCGAACGACTCCAAAATAAAATGAACAACTCCAAAAATAAAGTTGACTGGGAAAAGTTTGAGATTAAGACTCCAATTAAATTTAACTTAATAAAAGCTCTGTTGTATCCTATATATTTATTTATTTATTAATCCATTTTTTTTAATGTTCTATACAAGTAATGATGTTTTTTTTTTAAAAAAAAAAACTTTTTATCTATTGTTTGATTTTTGCTTAAAATCATTTTTAAAGCCTAGATCTTTTCATAACATTTCAAGTGTATATTGAGTGCTAGTTTTTAATTGCCATTGGAGAATTTATAAAAATATTCTACTATGTATAAACTATTGTGAAATTTTCAGTCAGAAGTTTGCCTTTTGTATGCCCTGACACAGGATTAAACTATCCCATAATTCACATTAACAATTGTATGTCTCCTTGCATTTTGTACACGGTAAATATACAGTAGTTTAATATACAGTATAAAATAATTATAAAATGGAAAAAAAAATGACATTGCTACGAGTTTTTATTTCATTACAGTTTTAATATTTACTGTATAATAATATTGTTAATGGGAATGCTGGGATACCTGTGTTAATGATAAAAATTTGTATTCATCAAACAATATTAGTTGCTGACAAAATCTTTGACTTTTGTAATGTTTCCTCTAAATCAGTGTTTCCCAAACTGGGTTCCATGAGGTGCACACTAAGGTTACATGGGAAAGTTACATCACAATATTTGATTATTAAAAAAAAAAGGGATAACAAAATATTTAAACATTGATGGATTGTAAGTAGGCCTACATTAATGTGTACCTGAATGCAGAATGTAAAACACCACTGAGAAGATATTCTGGGGCAGTGCACGAGAACTCAAACAAGTGCTAGTGGAGCCATATTGATGGATTGTAAGAACAGCAATATGTACCTGACTGCAGAAGGTAAAATACCACAGAAGATATTCTGGGGCAGTGCACGAGAACTTAAGTGCTAGTGGAGCCATATTGATGAATTGTAAGTACAGCAATGTGTACCTGACTGCAAAAGCTAAAACACCACTGAAGATATTCTGGGGCAGTGCACGAGAACTGAAACAAGTGCTAGTGGAGCCATATTAATGGATTGTAAGTACAGCAATGTGTACCAGGCTACAGAAACTAAAACAGCACAGAGAAGATATTCTGGGGCAATGCACAAGAACTTAAGTGCTAGTGGAGCCATATTGCGGTCAAAGCTTTATATTGGGGTTCCGAAAATTATAACCGTGGTTAAAAGGGTTCCGTGGCTAAATTTAGTTGGGAAACACTGCTCTAAATAGTTGTCCATATAAAGTAGAGGAATACCTGCCTTTATCCAGTAAAATAACACTTGTTCTTTGTTTTCACTACAAATAGCACAACAAAACTGAAACTTCTCCACAAAATTATTAGTATTTCATGTACCTGCACCCAAGCCAAAACGTAAATATTCTCGATGATTGCATTTGCTGCATGAAAGTTGGCAACTTTAAAATTAATGTTTTTACAAACCTTTAGCATCAACGTTTGTCACCGACAGTCGACGACAAATGTTGCTTTGATGGATACAATCATATTTCTTATAAATGTAGTATAACTTATACAATATTTGTAAGGAATATTAATCTCTAAATTTTGAAGTAAAAATAAATCTAACTCAGCGAAGTTAAAAATTGCAATTCATAAGACCTTTGAAAGGTCGCATTTCACCATAAATTTTGTAAAGGGGGAAAAAAACAAGTCAAATAGACTACTAGAGAAACAAAATTTAGGCCTTGGTAATTTATTGTGAATACATGAAAGAGTGAGGAGTTTATTAAATGCTTTCTTAGTTAATTCATGAACTTTATGTGGAACATTTTTCTCAGGCATATTTTGTGAACTTTTCAACAACGTGAACATTTATAGAAAATTATTGTTAACGGCTTGTGGTCCGTAATTGGAAATTTAAAACTACCGTAGGCTTCACTTTTCTTCTTCTTTTGTTTATAAAGGTATTTAATTTTGTAATGGTTAGATTTTTCACAGTACGTATTGATGTTCTGGTCTAACTGTATCCTGAGATGACAATGAAGTTAACCTAAATCTTTCATTTGGAATTTTTCACTAAGTTCTTGTTTTATTTGTATCGTTTGTTGCTACGATAAGATTGTCTACATAGACTATTATTATAAGTTCACCTGTTCCATCTCTCATTTTGTATACACATTTATCCAAGTTCAATTGTTTCAAACCTAATTGCTTTAAGCTATTTTCCAGTTTCTTATACCATTGATGGCCAGCTTGCCGTAAGCGTAGAGTGATTTGCGTAATAAGAAAACTCTGTCTCTTTCTGATTTTTCTTCAAACCCTTTGGCTTTGTTGTGTCTTTAATAAAAAGGGTAAAGACAAATTCATTAGAACAGCTAATTCATATTTTATTGGAACATTCTAGAAACATAATGCATTTACATATACAGTATCTCCGGTGCAAGCAATCTTGTGCTGTATGTTAAATACATCACAATCTTGTGTTGCATAGTAAATACATCACAATTATCTCCCTAACCCTTAAGTTAAGTTGAGGCTGTGCGGAGGTTTGTGAGGCCTTGTAGAGTACCTTAAGGGTTTCGGAGAGTTCTGTTCTTGTAGTCCTAGCTCCAGTAGTTGGATTGCTGCCTGTCGGTTTTCCGGTGATGTCTCATGGCTAACATTGGCTCGATGAGTCCATTCATTCAGTGATGCATTGTGTGGTGTGTTATGGTTGGGAGGTAGATGATACAGGCAGAGTTGGTCCATGTGTCTTTTCATCATCAAAATCAATTTCAAATGTCACTGGACTTAGGATTTTGGTAATCGTTCCTGTAATCCATTTATCCGCTCCCGAGTTAAGAAAAGTTTTGAAAGCACTTTCTGGCCTATTTCAAATTTTCTTTTAAAGGCTACATATGGTGCATGATTTATTCGCTCTAGCCTAGTGCGTTTCTACCTAAAAGCATTGATGCGGATGTTTGCCCCAACGTAGTGTGTGGGGTGGTCCTATAAGTAAATAAAAGATCATTGATCTGTAACTGTAGTGGCACTTTCGCATTTGGGTAAGCTTTTTATAATGTCTACAAACTTCTCGGCTTGACCGTTTGAGGCTGGGTGATGTTGCGCACTTTTGGTCTGCTTATCCCTCTGTTGGTGCAGAAAGTTTGGAATTCTTTTGACGTGAACTTTGTGTCGTTTTCCGATGTGTTTAGGGTACCCAAAACGAGTGTACTCAAGTACGTACATAACTGAATGGGTGTCGGGTCTAGTTAGTATTTGTACCTTTGCCAACTTTGAGAAAGCGTCCACTGTGACCAGGTACATTTTATTACGATATTGTCCATGAGGCCGATGTGTAACCTCTCCCTGGGAGCTCCTGGACTTACCCAATGGTGGATGGGAATTTTAAGGGGGTCCCTTGCTTGCATAGACACTGATGGCGACTGCGAGTTATGTTTTCATAACTCGCAATATGTTGATGTTGGGCCATCAACATATTGCTCTGGGAAGCAACTTCATTTTCACTACCCCAGTGTGGTGTCTGGAGTTCTTTTAATACATGTGGTCTGAGTGATGCTTGTATGATCACCTTAAGACCCCACAGTAAACATCCATCATGAATGGCAAACTGGTAGCATTTTAATTTAAAATGTGGGAAAGGGTTGTTCTTAGTTTTATTCCTTGGCCAGCCGTGTTTTATATATTCCATAATTTTACTTAGCTCAATGTCCTTTTGAGTTGCACTAGCAATGTCTTCAGCTGACCACGGGAAATCTTCAACTATAGCAAGTTTATTTTCCATTTCATCATCCTGCGAACGTATATCTCATATAGGCAGTCTTGAAAGTACATCTGCATTAGCATTCTTTGACGGTTTATAGATAGTCATGTGTATGCTGCTAATAACATTGTTCATCTTTGTAGTCGTGACACTGCTAAAGGCGGTATTTCTTTATTTGCATTTGAAAATTATTGTTAACGGCTTGTGGTCCGTAAACAATGTGAATTTTCGACCAAAAATAAATTTATGAAATTTTTTGACTGCATAAGACAATACTTTTAAAGCTTCTTTATCAAGCTGTGAATAATTCTTTTCATTTTCTTGCAAGGAATGTGTGTCAAACATGATTGATTTTTCACTACCATCACTAAAACGATGACAAAACAGGACCTAAACCCCAAGGAGATGTATCCGAAGCTACTACTATTGGTAGCGAAGGGTTATAGTACGTTAGTAAATTGTTTGACGTTACTTGCTTTTTAATTGACTCAAATTGTTTAATAGTGTCTAAGTCCCATTCCCAATTAGCGTCTTTGCATAAAAGTTTATTGAGCAGGTTTGTTTTACTAGAAAGCTCTGGAATGAATTTTCTAATAATGTATTAGTCCTAGAAAGGATCTAAGTTCGTCTACATTCTTAGGTTGTGGTGCTTCAAGCATATCCTTTATTTTATAGGAGGTGGGGCGTTTCCCTTCTGCATCATTTTTATGTGTCATAAGTATTCTGTTAGTTCTTTAAAAAATTCACATTTCTCTAAATTTAAACAAACTCCTGCCTTTTGTAAAGTTTGGTAAACCTAATATCATTAAGATGTTCATCCTTGTGGGTGCTAATAATCAGTACCGGTATCTCAAGGTAGCAAACTACGTTGGTAATTCCACACAGAATTGTGTCCATTATCTGCTGAAAAATTGCCGGTGCTGGCAATACCAAAAGTGGTAATCTAGTAACACTAAAGATGTCTTTGTATGTATTTATTGCTAAGTATTCCACAGATTTTTCATCCACCCTTACCTGCTGAAAGGCCTGTGCAAGATCAAGTTTTGCAAATAATTTACCTCCAGCTAATTTATTTAAAATGTCATCAATCACTGACAAAGGGGTATTGGCTACTAATAAGTTTACATTGAGCCCCACATAATAGTCTCCATATATGCGTATTTGTCCTTTTTTTTTTTAATAATAGGCACTATGAGGGCAGCCTAGTTTGTAAATTTAATGGGATGTAGGATCCCTTGTAACTTTTCTAGTTCCTTTTCGAAGCTGGGTGATAAGGCAATGACACTGTCCTGTGTTTGTAAAATTTCAGAACTGCACCCTCTTTTAAGAATATTTTTGCAGTATGACCTTGGATACAACTTAAATTTGCAGAGAAAAGTTCCTTGAATTCAGTCAGTAAGGATTTTAATTTAAAATCTGACTATTCAATTTTATTTATTGCTATTAATCCATTTTACAAATTTGTATGTAATCCAAGAGCTTTGAACCATGATCTGCCAAATAAAGTAGACAATCCCTTCTTGGTTACGAAAAGGTCTAGCTCTGTTGCACGGATGGTATTGTATATCGACTTTGCATACTCTGATTGGCTTAATACAATGATCAAAAGCCCTCAATATGATTGGAGTATTTCTTAGTTCTGGATTAGGCCAATATTTTCTGAAAATGTGGTTTGGAATTATTGACACAGCGGCCCTGGTATCCATTTAGGTTGACCATAATTTGTTGCTGTGTATCCTGTAACTGATTAATAGTTGTTACATGCATAATTATCCACATTTATTTTTTCCTTTTCCTTTCTATCCTCTTGTGAAACTAAGTGTATCATTTTCCTAGCATTTCTTTTATTATTAAAATAATGACAGAGAGCTTTAATATGGCCTTGCTTTTTACAGTTATAACTTATAAACAGATAGCATCCTTTAATTTACAGTTTTTAGAGTGTTTTTGGCCACAATGCTTACACTCAGGGAAAACTGTCTTTATCTTTCATAAAGTTTGTATTTGGTTTGTTTCTTTTTTTACAGACAATGTCTCTTTAGTTAATCCTTTGCTATCTGTTAACACGGAATAACTACTGTTGGCTAATTCAGCTGCAGATGCAATTTGAATAATATTTTCAAAAGTAATCTCATCTTTTTCCATTTAATAGTCTCTTTTGTATATTTGCATCACGATTTCCATAAATAAGCTGGTCTACCAAATAAGTTTTTCATTTAGTTCACAATTTAGACTTTTCTTAATTCTGCTGCAAATTGACTTACTGTTTCAAATTCATTTTTTAATGTAAAACGCTTCACTCTAGCTAATGGCTTACGTGACAAATGCTGTTCTAGTATACTAACTCAGTTAAACTTTTTTCTTCAGGATTCTCTGGAGCCAGGAGATCACATAGTAAATTTAATACAGTTGCTTTCAAATAAAAACTGATTTGCTGGATATACTGTATCTTGACCAAGTCATACGGCTCGCATCAAGATTCCCCAATTTTGAATACATAATAATTTTTATCTCGTCGCCAATTTTTTCTGTTGTGTCTTTACTAAAAAGGACCAGGACAAATTCATTAGAACAGCTAATTAATTCAGATTTTATTGGAACATTTTAGAAGCAACAATGCATTTATATACAGTATCTCCCGGCTAATGGTAAGGTTAGGACAGTACATTTAAAAATAATTATGCTATCCATATGGTAAATTGGAACTTATTGCAATCCGTTTCTAGACACTTGTCTATTAAACAACTGCTGGTGAAAGTAATAGATAAAAACTGGCCCAATTAGTGACATTTTACTGCGTTTTTAACATCTATGCATGTAAAAGGATTATATCACCTAGATTATCATAGGGTTGGGGCATCGTGGGTTTAATACATAGTAGGAGTTAGGGTTCAGGGTTACAGTAAGGTTAGGACTGTAAATTAAAAAATAATGGTATCCATATGGTCAATTGGGACTTATTGTTACTTGTTTCTAGGTGCTCATTTTTTTTTTCTTTTAAAAAAATAAATCTTCCCTCCAAGAGAAGAAATGTATTTTTTTCTTGGGAATTGATGCGAGTGCATCCATCTAGTCACTATTATTAGATATCTCTATAACTACTACGGTGAGACAGCGTACCGGGTAAAAACCCTGGCAAGACCAAAACGCGAACCTGGAACATCTCGGCTTATGTCTACATCCTCGTTTAACAGTCTGCATAAAACAGACCGCGCCATGATGACTGGACAGGCACTCGTTTATTGTTTTGTTGAAACTCAGGATTTTTTTTTTTGCAGTATCAAATTAACTCCGACTGCCTTCTTGAAAGTTTCCACATTTTAATGCTGTCCTTTTTAAAACCCCTTCCTCCAGCCTAATTATGTATCTGCCAAAGCTTGACAATTATTTAAATGACCTTGTCTTATATTAGGAATAATGCAATACTTAGCAGTAAAATTAAATATTTTAACAAAGATGTGTGCCCTTCTTATTATTTCTATTCTTAAACATTGTATCTAAATAATTTAACTTCCTACTCTTCACGTATTCATGTTATTAGGAAAACAAATTTTCCTTTTTCACAAAATTACTTCATTGCAATTTTTTCTTCATTATTATAATTTATTTTTACTTTTTTTTTTTTTTTACTGTTTGCACCCATTTTTTGAGGCTTATATATTGGCTATTGAAAATTTTTATCTGGGCGTGTAAGTCACAGTAATGTGACATTTGAAGCAATTATATACAGTATAATTTTTCATATAGAAAATATTTAAAAAAAAAGTAGGATATTGTTATAAATATTGGACATTTGATTTTAATCTTAAATAAAAATCTTGTTACTTTGACATATGTTTCCAATTTTAGCAATAATAATTGTTCCAGTGCCATATCACTTTTGTATACCACCACCATTTTGTTTTCAACATAGAGGCTCATGGGAATTTTATTATTATTTAAACAGGCAATCCACATTATTATTATATCAACAATAATGATACAGTATTTTTTCCCTAGTCCGGATCTCTCTCAAGTCCGTATGGTATGTCTCAGTTATCCGGATCATTTTCTTGATTTATACAGTATATAGAAGATAAAATGGCGGCACTTGTAAAATATTGAATTTTAATGTCTCTGAGTG
>PXIH01S0051422.1:0-11773 GCA_003024985.2 Euperipatoides rowelli
CCACAGCCCACTACATTTGTGGGCTATGCATATTCAGTAATATATGTGATTATTATATTATTGAGAATGTTTAGTCCAGTCTTTCGAAATATACTGTACTGTAAATGCAGGATATATGCCTACTGCATATTACGTAGTATATACAGTATGTGTCTATGTGTAAATATAATGTATGCTATAGGTTAATGGGTTTATTTTTCATAAACTAGACATAGTTAAATATCTTTCACATATAGGGCCTACACACTTTAAGCCTGATAAAAACACTTTAAAACTATTGCAAAATTCAAACATATGCAGCAGGTTTTAACGGACTACTGAAAATGTTTATGGGCTACCAAAATCTGCAACCTAGTAGTCCGTTGGACTACCAGTAAATTTTCTTAAAATCGACCCCTGGTGATAAGAGATTTGTAAATTCATATAGGCCTATCACTATAACCTCCTCTCTTGCCAAAATTGCCGAAAGAGTTATTTTTGGTAGAATGGAAAAACATATTTTACATAAGAGAATATTTACTGATCACTTGTATGGTTTCAGGAAAGTTTTTTCTATCTCATTAAATATTCACACACCACTGATTTTATTTCTTGTAATTGGGATCGGCACATTCATAGGGATATTGTTTATTTTGTTCTACAGGTGGCTTTTGACACCGTTGATCATTCATTATTTTTGAATAAGATAAGGGCTTTGCAATTTCCTTGTTACAACATTGATTAGCTAGAGGATTACCTTTTTGGGAGAAGAGTCATGGTTGTTGTTAATGGTGTCGTCTCCACAACTTATCTAATGAATTGTGGATTTTCTCAGGGTTCCATTATTTCTGGACTGCTATTTTGATCTACCAGCTATAAGACTAAGATTCAATTTCAAATATATGCAGATGACATTAAACTTTTACATGGTGTTCCCTCCCCTGATGACATTGATTTACTACAGTCTGATTTACCGTACAAGCTATTGCTGATTGGATTCAAGAAAATCGTCTTATATTGAATTTAACTACTTATGTAAGATATAGATATAACCAACTGACTGGAACTTATAATATAAATAGCGTTCCTTTGACAGAAAAGAATGTGGTTACTGATTTAGGAGTAGTTTTTGACAGCAGGCTTACTTTTTATGCTCATATTGATAATATAATTAAGAAGGCAAATACGCAATTTGGGATGTTGAAAAATCACTTTAAATTTATTTCTCCNAAGATATTTGCACTGATTTATAATACTTATGTTTAACCTTTTTTTGATTACTGCTATACTGGTATCTTTATTCTTAATAAAGGCGACATATCCAAAATTGAACATCGTTTTTGATCTTATACAAAGTTGATTGATGGTTTCTATTACTTGCCTTATGCTGAGAGGTTGAACAGACTAAAAGGTGTATATTCCTTCACAGCGGTTGCTTAGAGGCGATCTTATTTTTATGTTAAAACATATAGTGCTATTTTAAAATCGTGATAATCTGTTTAGGCTTTCAGTATCTAAAACAAGAAGAAGACACCCATATAAATTGGACATTCTCCCTAGGCAATGTACTCTAAGGAGTAGATTTATTGTTCACAGGAGTGTTGTCTATTAGAATAGTCTACCCTCGGAGATTTTGTTTGGTATTTCATTTCATACATTTAAAGATGGGCTTGGTGGTTTTCTTGACTGATATTAATTTTAAACGATTGCCATTTGTTTATTGATTTACATGTAGGCCTACTGTATATTTGCTGATGGCATATGCCTCATGTAACAATTATGTTATTTTTGTTTGTTTGATTATTCTTGTTATACAGTATTGCAATTTNCTATTAGCCGGCTACTTTGTATTTCATTACCTTGTTTTACCAGTTTTCCCATATGTTGTATTTTGTTGTTTGGTACGGTATTTTATTTTGATTGATTTGTTTTGTTAAAAGTCAAACCATTGTCTTATGCAATTTTTCTAACTAACTACTTTTGAAAGAGAAACTATTCCAAAAACATTGTATCTATTGATGGTCAACCTATAGACATGGTGTATAATATCTAAAATTATTGGCATTATTATTAAACACGATCTACAGTATTTTGAATTTGCATATCAACTATAGTACTCAGGCAAATAGAAGATTTTTTTCATACTTTTATCATCCAAAAAAAAAACAATGTAGGCTAGATACTTTTAAACTACAGTAGTTCAAATTTATTTTACATTCGTTCGTCCGATGCTTGAATACTCTTCTTAAGTCTAGTCAACATCAATTACTGACCTTATTAGATCTAGAGAACGTCCAAAAAAAATGGCCACAAAAATCATACTTGATGATTGGTCAATTTATTATGGTCAAGCTTTGGTAATTCTTAATCTTGAATCCTTGGAACCTAGACATTCACACCAAATTATTAAATTATCCACTTCATTTTTCAATTCATACCCTGAATACTTACCGGTACCAAATAAAATAATAAATCATCTCTGCCTCTTCTCACAATAAAAGTTAAACTAGCGTCTGGGTATCAAACTTACCATTTCCAATTCCTCACAAATGGTGTATGTGCTGAGATGCTTTTTTATTATTATTTAGAGTCCTAACCGTACCCTGAACCCTAACTCCAACTTTGTGTGAAATTCACAATGCCCTAACTCTATGATAATCAAGAGATGTAATACTTTTTTTATTATTAATTTTGATATGACAAAACTTCAGTTGGTCCAACCATTAACCAATCAACAGACGGCGAGTTTGTAACAAGGTCATAAACATGGCTGCAAAATAACTCAGCATGGCTTACATCTGCATACTCGTTTTCTGCCACTAATTGTGCCCTGATCCTAGGCATGATGTTGGCTGACCACCAAGAAGAGGCTACCAACCATGTGGACTTCCATATATGGTGCTGCCCAGGATCAGGGCACAATTAGTGGCAGAAAACGAGTATGCAGATGTAAGCAGCCATGCTCTTATTTTGTAGCCATGTTGGTATGGATAAGTAATTATTATGTTATTATAATATTAGCAGTCTTTTCTCACACAGTTCTTAGATAACCACATACTGTAGTTCTGAAGGCTAGGCCTAGTTATGACAGTCTTTCTGGCCTAGTCTAAATACAGGTTATAAGTCACATGAGATAGCAAAGCACAGTTCTCTTTTTTCTCCCTCTCTCTTTATGGAAGGGAAATGTGTAACACAAAAGTGATAAGCTAACAATAGCTTATGGTCTGATATATATGGTTAGAATACATTATGAGATATTATAATACGATATTATACAGTATAATGGTCTGTGGAGCAAACTCCTTTTATCCTTCTATCTTATATTAGCTAGAACACTGATGACCTCTGCTGTGCTCAGCTTGTGATAAGGCACAATTGTATCCTTATTAGGGGTACAATTATGACCTTGTTATAAGTTTTGTGAGGAATGGGGAATGGTAAGATTGATACCCAGACACTAGTGCAAGCTAACAAATAGGCTACTTTAGATCAGTGGTGCACAAACATTTCCAGCCGTGACCCCTATTGTTAAAATGACCCCAGACTGAACCACAACACAATTCTTTTCCAATAGGAAGTGGGGATTTAAATATTAATCATATTTTTTTAATTTCCTCTCCCCTATCTCTCAAGATTCTTGTTCCAAAAATAAGCTACTACTGGTACTGTACTGTATATTAAATAGGACAAATATTAAGAAATCCTTTAGTTTTGTTTAAATTCATTAATAATTAATGAATTTAAAACAATTTAACTAGAACTTTTAATAAATTTGACTAATTATTTGGCCTATTTAATTTACATTATTGGTTTTATTTTTTGAATGTGAATCTTGAACTTGTTTGTTTTTCTTTATAATTATAGGCCTAGGATGGAAGTCACCATCCAATTGATTAAAAAAAACAGACGGCAATACCATTAAAAATAGTATGCATAAGAGTGAAAATGATTCCAGGTGGTCACTGTGACATTCAGTCTGCTAATCAAGAAGCTAAAATGTTGAATAATGGTCTGCTAATTATTACCTTCGAGCAAAAAAAACATAATTGGATATATTTTTAATTCTTTTTGTATTTTAAAAAATTGAAAAAAATCTAACTTGCTTCAATTTTATAATAATGAGTTTACATATATATTTTTCTTTCTTAAGCTCACAACCCCCTTCAATCCTGCTGTGACCCCCCCCCCCCCAGGGGTCATGACCCACAGTTTGTGCACCATTGTTAAGAACTAATAGATTTTCAATTTCATCAATTCCTACAATGTAAATTAAAAAGAAGAATGAACAATAATGAGAACATTTCAACAAATAGTTTATATTAATAGCTATCAATCTCACTCTATACACAACTCAAGAGTTGTTCAGAATTCCACTATATTCCCAGTCCTTTTTATTTCATTTACTAATGATCTATTTCACTTTTTACATGCACTTTACCTCTCCTATGCAGATGATCTCAAATTATTCATTTCTGGGGACTTAATCTCGATGTCAACAAAAGTCATACTTTTACTTTTTCCATAGTTTCAAACTTTACAATACTTCTACTTTTGATTATATCAAAATCAACCTATAAATAGTGTTTTCTCTATCAGTGTAATTTACTCCTCTGACTTTACTTTCTTATATATATACTGTATATTCATTGTATAGTCAAATGTGCCTTTAAACAACTAAGCTTTATTTCAAGGTATATTTATTAGCCACACCTGTAATCATTTACATCTAGACATTCTCTGTCTATTATCTACTGTACTGTATATATCCACTGCAAGATCTATGTTGAGTAGCATAGTAGGGTCGTACTCACCACTACTTAAATATCTTATTGAGAATGCAATATAGATTTTTAAAATTCCAATCCTTCCAAACTTAATTTATCAATCTCTTTCCTATATCAATCTTTGCTGTCGTTTAACTTTACCACCCTAGAAAACAGACGATCCTATCAGGATCTCGATTTTTTTATAATGTGATACAATCTATTCATTTTATCTCCTTTCCAATATTAATCTTAATATCTCTCAACATGAATCTTCGTAATCATTTACTCTCAAATCTTCCTAGCCATCCAAACTATTATTTTCGACATTTCATCTTAATATGTGCTAACATTGTAGTTAATAAATCTAATATATCCCCTTATCAATGTTTTCAACAATTCAAATTGAAATGTTCTCTTGCTAAATTAACATACTGTACATACAGTACATTATAAAACATATTTTCACATTTAGAATTACCATTGTTTTATCTTATAGGTATGGTAAATACACAATGTACAGTAATTAGTTCCTGCTAACTGCTTGCTTACTCAATAAAATAATAATAATAGGTTGTTTTTTAGTAGCACAGACATCACAGCTTAGAATTTTGCTAAGGGCATGGATGTATTATTTCATTTGACAATAGGCCTTTAAAAGAAACATCAGATTAGATGAAATTCTAGCTATAGTTTCTTTTTTCTTTTTTAAAATAATTCACTACTGAAACATAATGGTGTATTCCGAGTCTACGACAGTCGACGGTTCTGCTTTAAATTTAGACTAAAAGCCCGTCATTTTTCAAAAATGATTGGAGTAGGCTTAGCCTATATGTTTTTTTAAAAAATATTTCTAGATAAACATATATCGTAGTTTATAACTTCACATCTCAAAAAAAAAAAAAATTAAAATTTTGCTTTTAAAATAATATAAACTTTGCTTATTTGTATTAAACTAATTTTTAAAAATAACATTACTGAAGACACTGTAAATTGAGACTAAACAATACACTATTTGTTAATAGTAAATGTACAATACATTGATATCCTTCAATTAAAGTTATTAATATTATGCAATGTGGTACAGAAGATTTTGTAATTTCTTAATGGTAATTTTGTCTTTGTATAAATCAATCAATGTTAAAAAACAACAATTTAGACATGCATTGTAATTTGCTGTTTCATTTGAGTTTGTAATTCTTTGTTGCCTCTCGGTTCACATTAATTTAAAAAAACTTTGTTTTATTTAAATTATTTATTTATTTATTCCGGAAAAGCCTGAATAAATTAATAAAATGTAGCCTATAGGCTTAATTAATTGTTGCATAATAGTGTTTGTAATCAATTATAATAATAGCCTACACTTTTAATTTGCTGCTAAAACGTTTAAATTTAAGATTAATTGCGGGCGGTAAGTTACTCATGCCTGCTCTAAACCCATAACCTAGATATTGTAAGTTGAAATATTCTAGCCTAGATGCAGAAAAAGTGAAGATATTTTCTATAATAATCGTGTGTTATACATAATGGTTTGCATGAAAAAAAATAAAAATATTAATTGCACGAAGATTTTGCTGCATACATGTTGTTAGGGATTAAAAAAATAAATATTTATTTTAAAATATAAACAACTATTTAATGACTGAAATTTTCCTTTTTGTTGAAAAGTTTTGCTTCCACTACAAATATTTTTTTTATTTTTTTCATTTTAGAAAGATGAAAACAATTCCCAGTAATTATTTTGTACCAAAGCTCCAAGAAAGGGGATGGATGAAAATATGGGCTACTGTTTTTTTAATGGTAGTAGTTTTAATATTGCACTTCCTTTGGTCTTATTTTGGTCAAGATCCAATAGAATTTTCTAGGGCTAATGATACATTAGTCAAAGACTGGACTAGAGATTTTGCCTATGCCATCTGGTCAGAAGGAATCATTTTGATTGGAATTATAATATTTGAGATTTTCTACCGACTCATTTTATATATTGAAGAAAGACAACATAAAAATACACGATACAATGGTAATGAAACTATGTTATTTAAATGTGTTTTTGGCTGCAGCAAACAGGACTGTTTAGTGTTTCTCATTGTTTTCACAGTTGGTTCAGTTGGTCTTTCTATGTTTCATTTTTGTAAAGAGTTTAGAATCTCTATGCTTCATCAATTAATTCTTCAAGCTGGTGCTGCTCAGTGGCTTGCAGTACTTATGAACATTAGGGTAAGTTCATTCATATTAATTATATGAAGGCGTGAGAATGATATAATCCAAAGCCACAAAATGAATATTTTTCAGGAGAATGATTTGAAAGTTAAGAAAAAAGTCTATAAACCATGTTCAGAAATTTTTTAATTTTTCAAAATGCTCTGCCATCTTTGGACAGAATCTTAAAATATTTTGATATGAGCTCCCCCAGGTGATAAATTGGTGAACTAATTCAAAATATTTTTTGCTAAAAGTAGGGCTTTGGATTATATCATTCCCACCCCTTCATATTTTAATGTAGGGCTCGTCTAGAGATACCGGTACTGTTTGTCTGCATATAATAAAAATTGTCATAATTGGACTAATAAGCACTAAAAATTGTTTAGTCAGATTTTATGTTAAATGTCAAACCCTGTTTGACATACAACATGAAAATGGTGGAAAATGCCATCATATTTTTGGAAAATTCCACCCATAAGCAGAGGCTTAAATATTTGCCATCCATTTTTTTATGGTCAAAGGATTAAAGCAGCCAATGGAAAAAAAAGAATAGTGTAAGTGCTTTTTTACCATATCCTGTAATATTAAAAAAAAAAACAATAAAAAAAAAAACAATTCATGTTTAAAATGTTTGCACAATTTGAGTGTTACAAGCTTTTAATCAATGTTTCCACTTTTCCAAAATGGCCTACCCCAGATTTTCCAAAACTTACCTTAAATTTACCTATTTTACCCTAAAATTTTTGATTATAAGCTTTTTTTTTTTTGGCTGTTTGAATGTATCAATCAGCATTCAAAGGTAGTATTTTGTCTTTACATTCATGATGGCCAATGATATTACATGTGCAAGTAAAAAAGATGGGACTTTTTAATTCTCGATACTCGTAAGAGTGCCCAGTTTATCTATGCTATTATAATAAATGGGGTTTATTCAGACAGAAATTTCTGCCTGTAAATTGTATATAAATATTTCCTTACAAATAAGACTAGTACATTTATCAATAGATAAATGACTATTTAGATGTTACTAATTCAAAGATATAAATCAAATGGACAGAATTGGATAACATAAAAGTGTATAAAAATAAAATAAAAATGTTTTAGAGTGAAATGTATTAGTTTACAAAAGTGATCTAACAATACTAGTATAATAAACTTTAGGCAGTGATAATATAAGAAATCTTGCTAGAGAAAATACGGAACATTTTACTTTTATTAGATTCTGAACGTGCTCCGGCTAAAGAATAATCATTATAAACCAATCCTGCATAAGAATATAGCTGCTCACTTCAACCTATAACTGGCTACCAGCATCTCCATAGAAACCAATAAAACAATTTGGCCTGGCATCGGGGACAAAGGATAAAGCACGGACCAAAGTGGAAAATAATTGTTCTACTTATTTTCCATTGGCTCTTTTTCACAGATAAGAACCAATGATATTCGACTGGCCGTCCTTAAGAATCCTCTGAATCCAGGCGCAAACATATAAAAGCTAGGATTATTCCTTAAGGTTCTCAGGCTCAGCTCAGCTACCACATTCTAATTGTCATAATATAGACTTAGCGCACAGCTTAGCTATGAGTTAGAAATAGCCATACGGCTAACTAATGCAATATACAATAAACTAAGAATCCAGCCATTAAATTCATAAACAAACTAATTCCAGTATAAGGTCAAGACTACCATCAAGCTTAATCTTTCCCTTTCCATAGTAAAATAAATTCATTGCATTATCTGCAAAGCTAGGCTACAGTATAGCCAAAGAAGAAGCGGCCATAATTTGTGGAACACATTTTATATCGGTAAGAAACCTTATGCTAACTTCAATATTTTTACACCTCAAAAAAGAGCTATATGGGTTTTAGGGTAGCATTGGATGAATACTTAGGGAGCTTAATCTAGATTATGGGAATGGGAAGAGGGAGTTAGATAGTTAGGATCTGGGAAAAGAGTAGAGGTGGACAAGATTGTAGGAATAGAGTTAGTCCACACCTATTTGGACTTAGGATTTAACATGTGTTTGGTCTTATGGAGTTTTTTTTTTTTGTTATTTGTGTTGTATATTTTGTAATGTATTAAATTTGTTGTTTTATATTTCGCAATTGTATTAGAATTTTTTGACATTATCCTTAAATGTAAGGATAACTGCCCACAGGTAAATGTTTGCCTAATCTTTTAGTCAAATAAAATAATAATAAATAATAATAATCATCACTGCCATATATTTGAATTATAAAATACTAGTTTTAGCATACACTCATACTAGAGATCTCGAAATATTTTGTATAATATTTATGATATACTGTATATATCCTACTCTTATGATAAATCACCATAAACTATATACTGGATATTTGGGGTTAAAGACTGCTCATATTACATAATTTAGGTTGGAATTTGGAGCTCACTCCTAAACAGGTAAGCTCTAAATTCTAATCCTTGACCTGAGTTCTATCTCACCGAACACAGGGTCACTGTGTATTGAGCTATAGTGATTGTTCCTGCTTTATAAAGGATTAATATTGTGTATCATGCAAAGGCAGTTCGTGAAAATAAGGGGGGAAACAATGTATACAAGTGTAAATGCCATTAAAGTTCTTCCTTACGTTCTTATAAAATTTCTCTATTGAATGAACTCACATACCTAACAAGTCTCTTGTAGGTTATATTTGGACCATGTTATGCATCAACAGACCATCCACCAACCTGGTCAGATGTGTGTTAGTGATGCTATCTGTTAGATAATTATAGTTTGTCATGGATAGTTTTGCGGATTGCATAAAAACAAATTTAACATATTTTTATCCTTTTCTTATAATATTCTATTTATTGCTTGAAAAATATGTGTAGACTATATATTTTTTATAGGCTCCATCACCCGTGGATATAAGTCGGTATAATGAACAACATAAATCCAATGTTGCCACTGGGATTGCTGTAAGCTTCTTTACTGGTTATCTGAAAATCATTCTTCCAGGTTAGTAATGATATTTATACATTTTTTAAACAAAACACTTTAAAACTATTTACAATAGCCACTGTAATTATTTTTAGCGAATTTTGAGTTGTCTCTTCGGTTTCTTATTAGTTTATTGTCTCCTCGATTTCATACCACTTTTATTCTAGACCAGTGTTACTCAACCTCCGGTCCACGGACCAACACCAGTCCATGGAAAAATTTCACCGGGCCACAGAAAAACCTCTAAAAAAAATACATCTTTATATCGCACTATTGTTACGGTATTATCATTTCTAGTTATTATTTAATGGTGAGAGTAAGGATATATAATAATAAAGTAGATCAGTAAAAACTAAATAATTAACGACTTCACTTCATAAAGTTATAAACATTTATTATTATTAAACAATAAGATAAGATGATTACTGTAATACAGATTGTGATAATAAAAACCACATACATTCTCTCATTAAGAGATTTATATTTTTAATCATTTCTAAAATGATTTTAAGAATAGGGGGAGAGGGGGTCACATGGGATGGGAAAGGTGGGGGGAAATATCTAGAGCCCCGTTGTATTTCAATTCACAAAGGCTTTTCAGCTAGTTAAAATATAAACAATTCATTGTCTCATATACTGTAATTACTGTTTCACATAAAATTATCTGTCAGTCCGCCGATCCGCGATGATGATAAGGTTGAGGAACGTTGATGTAGACTATCCCATTTTCAAAAGAAGGGAGAAGCATCAATTTAACATTATTAAATATTTCTAGTACTTGGTGATTTTGTTTCCCCCACTTCGTACCACTTTTAGATTGCTATTTGAAAAACTCTATTACGGTATTTGTTTTTTTCTTATACAGTTTATTAAAATGTTTTTTGGTGCTCATAATTTGTGATAGTTAACCGCCAACATATTGAAGCTCTTTTCATACTTGTTTAATAATAGGTGTTTATTAAATATATGGATATCACAATTATTTTTGGGCACTTCATTTCACTTTACTACGGTAATTAGGTCTATTTACAGTGACCCTTAATTTTTTTTTAATGAACTCATTTGTGAATTTGTGCTCCATAATAAATACTATTGCGATTAGTACAATGAAATGCAATCTGTTTATTTTATTTTTATGCCTTTATATTTTACTATTTTATGATGATGTTATTTATCGTCACTATTATTAATTTTTACCTCTTCTGTGAAGTCAGATTAGGCATATGCAAGACTAATCTCTAAGTGGTTATTTTGGAGCAATGTCCGACTGGTTAGAAAAGAACCAGTCGGCAGTTCTGTATAAGGCCGGTTTCAAACTAACGTTTTTGTAAACTGACGGGTGCTCCGGCAGGGTTCTAATCTGCAGGAGCAATTAAAAAGTCACACGAAGCTGCGTTGTTAATTACTGAGTTTTAAAGTAGAATATCTTTATGGCATTTTTCGTAAACAGCATGTATGGATTTTTTTTTTTGTTTTCATGTTGTATACTTGGATTGATTTTTAAAGATAATAATATTTGTGAAAATATTTATTTAAGTAAAGAATCTATAGAATATTGATAATTTAATTTATAATATTTACAATTTAATTTAAAATAATATTTTAATCTGAATACTACCCAACATAGTATTTAACCATGCATATTCTATCTAAACTACGAAGTTTACATAGTTTGAAAGACGAATGGAAAATTGTTTCACATAAACATGCAATGACCTAAGCGAAGTGAGTTAATTTAATTGTAATAATATATTCTTTAAGAAAAAGAGCAAGTAGAAAATCATACATTTGTCATTTATCAATAATAATTGATAAATTCCAGAATAAATCATCTAGATTTATTCCTAATTTTGTAGCCTACTTTGTT
>PXIH01S0051423.1:0-11638 GCA_003024985.2 Euperipatoides rowelli
AAACATTGTAATCTGGATGTCTGTCTGTTTGGCAAAAGAGGAGTCAGAATAGATGTTTCTAATTTTTAAAACAGGCAATCTGTGACAAGGAGAGGGGAATGTATGACCCTTCATTTCAAAGTTGTAGCTACTAGCCCAATTTGAACCAAATTTCATATTTAAAGAGTTCACAAGAAAGTGACCTTGATGCCAGCTTTTAAGTAGCAAGGGTTGACTGTGTAGAAGCCTGTGCTTTCCTAGCTTTTACAAAATGCTTATTTCATCGATTTGAACTATTGGTATTCTTTTTATACTCTTAATATTTAATTTATTAACATGTTTTTTATGTCTGCACATATTTTTTTATGCTTAAAATACATTTAAATAAATGTATATAGATTGTTTTAATGCTGAATAGTCTGTAATGCTACTCATTTGTATTGACATAATGAATTCAAAAATAAATCATAAATCAAATAAGTTTACAAAAATTAACAAGAAAAAAAATTAACTATAAGAAGAAATTTATACATAAAAAAATAACAAGAATTTTACAAAAAAGTAGCAAGAGCAAACAAGAAATTTACAAAAAAAAAAATAACAAGAAAAGAAATGCCCCTAGTCATTTATATTAATATTTTAAAACAAGATAGGTTTAAATAAATGCATAGCCTATAGATTGTTTTAATGCTGAACTGAATAGTCTGTAATGCTACTCATTTGTATTGACATAATGAATTCAAAAATAAATCATAAATCAAATAAGTTTACAAAAATTAACAAGAAAAAAAATTAACTATAAGAAGAAATTTATACATAAAAAAATAACAAGAATTTTACAAAAAAGTAGCAAAAAAAACAAGAAATTTTCAAAAAAAAAAAATAACAAGAAATTTTCAAAAAATAACAAGAAATTTACAAAAAAATAACAAGAAAAAAAACACATAGTCATTACCTAATAAAATTAATAATTTTTCGATTTGGTGATACTTAAATATATGGGAGCCTGTTATTAGCAAAATATGTAGAGATTTGAATTATTAATTACTGCTCTTTCCAAAGTTATATTCCATTTTTTATACTTTTGTTTTGTTATTTATGCTTTGGATTAGCCATCTGCTAATACTACAGCATAGCTGTTGTGTATTATAACGATACGTTATATAGTTTGTATTATTTTATTCATTATAATATAGATTTTGCTATATAACGTTTGCTATTTTATTATTTGTACCATTCTTTCGTGTATCCCATAGGCCTTGCCTGTATGTGTGACGTATTTACGATAGACAAGTAAATGCGTCATATACTTTGGATTGGGATGCACGAATCAATGCTAATTTAATTATTTTGTATAATTATACTATTAGCTATAAAAGCTTTACCTGATTATATTTCATTGTCTTTGCCTGGGGAGATGACACTGCTCCACCTGATACAACATACTGGAGAGTGTTATCTCCCGATGTATTTACCCGTTGCGTAACATATTATTATTTTCAAGTAATATTATTACTGCTGACAGAGTTATTATATTTACAAGCATAGAATAAAGCTTTTTATTTATCTACAGTACTAGTTACTTGTTGCAGCTCTTCTTTTACATTATTGCAAACAGTTCGTCATAGTAGTTCCCTTCAATTCTGTAGCGGATGGAGTTGTCTCAGTGCAGAACTACCACCAGGAAAAGCTGTACCAGCAAAGTATAATACCAGCATGTTAGTTTAACACAAAATAAAATAAAAAACATTATTTTTATTTTTCCGTTCGTTATAGTATATATTCATTTACCACAAAGCTGTAAGTGGCCTTAGTCTTTATTAATAAAATAAAATAATAATTTACTTTTTTTTGTTGTCCAATAACACCTTTTTTTTTAAATTAGAAAATGGGAAGAAAATATGTTATTACTTATTATAACATTGGGTAAAGATACTGTAAATACTGTAACTCTTATAAAAATTATAATTAATCCTTGATCTAAAGGAATATAAAGGGATGGGATCAACTAATTCTTCTTTATTCTAAAACTAATATATTTGTTATTTATTTTATTTGAATATGTTTATTAAAAAAGGTTTTACATTATTAATAAATAACTAAATTATTACTCAGAACAAAAAAAAATTTAAATAATTCACAAACTTTTAAGAATATAGAGTATATAAATAAATATATATACAGTATATACTGTATACAGTACAATCAGTATATAATAAACATTAGTTGCCACTTATTAGAATCAAGTCAGTGCAATCATACTGTATGAGTCTAATAAATAACTGTTTCACTAATTGATAGCATGTTTATCCCAAAATTTTTCAATATCGACTTCTAAAAAAATCAAATTTATGAGACGAAGAAAAAAGTAAAGCTTTTATTTTATTGATGTTAAAGCTTTAGGTAAGGGAGGGGGAGAGTAATGAAAATATACATCATAATTTTTTTTCCATTGCTAAAATGAAATCATTCAACTTGTTTTTTTTCTTCTTTTCAATAAAAATTTCGTTTTAATAGTGACAAAAATCAGCTTCGCAATTAAGCATTCAATAAGAAAAACATAAATTATTTTCTTATAAAATGTCATTTGATCCAAACACAGACTTCTTTCGATCAATTTACCTAAACTAATAGCAATAAAGTTTTTTTTTTCCTTCATTGGGTAGAAAAATAAAATAGAACAGCATTTATGTAGTGGAGCAGAATTTTTATTGTTAAAATTATTAGCGTATATACACTAGTTGTTCTGTACCGTACATTCAATATTTAACATAATAAGATTTGTTATAAGAAAACGTCAGTTTATAAATAAATGCCTTGTGTTTTAACTCTTTAAGGGGAGACAGAGGTCAGAAATGACAAAAATGTGTCATGTTTTTAAAAAAAAAATTTTTTGTTTAATTCAATAGTTTGTCTTTAATTTTATTATAAAATCAATAGCGATGAAAAAATATTAATATTTATTCTAAAAATAGATATTTAGTGAGCTATAATTATATTTAAATAATTTTAAAATTTAAAAGAAAAACCTGAAAAATGTCATACATAACTTTCAGCCTAATAACTCTGCTATTCTTTGTGATAAAGACAAGCGGTTTGGTTTGATGAATAAATAAAAGCCTTCTTTAATAGTATAACTATTGTAATTTATCGTATGCTGTCAACTTCAACCAGTAATCTTGAGATTTCTGTTAGTCTGTAAACAAACATCTACAAATCTGGCAAAATGGTACATTGGCTCTTTCACATGATCACAGCTGATGAATCAAAATTCAATAGACATCACAAGAAATTTAAATGAAAATTGATTGATGTCACTGAGATTTTACCAACACAACACATGAGTCACTGACCAATCAAAATTCATTATTAGTGAAGCCTTCCCACAATCATTAGCTTACGATGCTGCAAAATTTAAATGGCGTTTTAGTCCAAGAATTATTGAAAAGATTCACCGTAAAAAAATGTTTTATTTATTTTAGATCACTATTATTAGGCCTACTATAAATGTAATTAACTCAACATTAAGTTTAGCTCAATTGGCATTTTGACTATAATTTCAACTTCTCCCAATTCTGTTTAATCTTTTGCAGACGATTTTTCAATGAGTAGCCTAGGCTACTAATAGTTTTAAATTTCTAAATACTTTGATCTAAAATATATTCCTTTGATATTGTTTAATGCACAATTTTTTTTTCTTTTTAAATTCCAAGATTTTTAAAATTTTCAATAAAAATCATTACTTTTCTTTAGCAAAAATCCCCCCCCCCCCTTTCCCTCCAATTATTTCACATGTCTTTCACAGAATTTAAAATTATCACTTGTTCTAATTTTTAATTTAATAGTTTTGTTCAGTGTTTGTTTATTTTTAAAAACCAATCAATAAATAAATAATCTTGTACGCTATTTTTAAAAGGAAAAAAAAATCACGAATTCCTCAAAATTCAGGTGTTAATCAAATTGTTTTTAAAAAAAATTTCATTCAAAATTAGAACTTATATTTTAAATGTTGAGAAAAATTGAAAAATGTTAAAACACCAATGGATGCTTCAATTTCTCATCCCAGGCTAAAGGGGCTATTGAACAACCAGGACTATCAAGTTTACACAATCAACAGCCAGTTGCAGTAGACCTGATTAATAAATTTCCTGATGTATCGGTTAGACCCATTCCTCCCTATCTATTTATTAATATTGATGATACAATTTCTTTAATAAAAAAAAACTCATTTGAAACTTTAAGTCAGCCTCTTGTTTCCAATGATGAAATTTATTCCTATCTATTGGATAAAATTAAGCTGCTTGAATCCTTTGGTTGAACATATACAGTATGTCCTGTTTGTGAGAATAAAAATGCAAAAGTTATAATTGATCATGTAAAAAAATATTATGGGATTGCTGTTAATTTAGTAACTTTATGTCTTGCATGTAAACACAAACTTTCAGAAAGCCTGCCTTCACCTAGATTAGAACCAGGCGATTCAAAATCACCATTTGAAATTTTAAAATTAGTTGTAATAGCTTCAGTAGATATGCAGGTTTAGAAAACATTTGCATGATATTTAATATACCTAAAATGGTCTAAGAAATAAACATGCAAAAGATATAAGTAATATCTGTCAGATTGTTGTTCAAGACACAACAACAAAAGCAGCAGCATTTATTAGGCAAGCCTATTAATACTTGCAACCAAATTTAGATGACCAGGAGTCATCAACATGGTTATAAGCTCTGATGGAACCTGGTAAAAAAGAGGTCACAATTCTCATTTTGAAATAGGCTGTATAATTGAGATTATTACAGGTCTTGTTATTGATTATGAAATAATATCATATTGCCATTCATGTCCCATTATTGGATCAAAATTAGATCCTTAAAGTAAAAAATTCCTGATTTGGAAAAACAATCACAAAAGTGACATTAACTTTACTGGAGAGGAACAGCAGCAGAAATTGTATTTCAAAAGTCATTCAACAAACATAAGTTCATATACTGTATATACAACACAGCTGTCAGACGTTGATGCAAAACCTTTCAATCACCTCTCTGAGTTAAATATCTATGGCATCGATAATAAAATTGTTAAAGAAGAATGCCTTAATTATATGGCAAAGAGACTTGGTACACCATTTAGAAAAGTTTCTAAGGAAAAAAGCTGGGTGGAAAAGATGTAGGCAAATTGACTGATGCCAAAATGAAGGTATTAGAAAATCATTACTATAGTGCATATCAAATAATCATGAAAAAGGAGTGGATGTGACGAGAGCTGATGTATTTGCCATAATGTTTCATTGCATGGCAACTGACGACAAACCTCATCATTTAAGATTCCTTTATGGTGGGGATTCTTAGTGCTTTTTATAAAACATAAGATTGCTTATGATGTTGCCTAAGAAATAAAACTCATTTATGAGCGGCTTGGAAATGAGGAATTACTAAGGTGTTGCATTTGGAAAAAAAACTCAAACTGCCAATCAATGAAGCACTTCATAGTGTCCTTTGTTTCAAAACTATTTTTTTTTTTTTGGTAAATGCCATATAAATGCAGGAACAGCCTTAGGCATTAGTAAGTTCAATCAGGTCATTAAATTGACAACAGTTGGATTAATGAATCAATTTAACCTTGGCATTTGAAAAAAACACCATCTCATTCAAAAAGGAAAGATGCACTAAGGCTATATAAGATTAAACAAAAAAAAAAAGAATCCTCTAAGGCTGTAGGAAAGCCAAAAAACTTACTAATGTTATAAAATATACCACTTTATTACAAGAAGGTGGTATATCATATGAAGCTGGTAACTTCTAAGTTTAGACAGTTTTTATAGTTATTTTTTCTTTAATGGGATACTTTTTTTTTTAACTTACAAGAAAAACTATTTCCAATTTGGTAATGCAATAAATATTTATTAATTTTGTAACGGGGATGCCCCCCCCCCCCATTCCTTGACCCAGGTCCCAGGTATTGGAATGACATGGCTTGTGACATGATTATAGTATAGTATATATACTGTACATCATAATATACAAAGTATTTTACATAACACAAACAGTCCGGAGCCTAAATAATAACAGGGCAAAGCCAAAGGAGAACATACTAAAATGTAAAAGACATTTATTGTGTATAGCATATATTTATTATGTATAGCATATATTTATTGTGTATAGCATATATTTATCATTATAATTGCATAAGAAAAATAGCATGCCAACAATAAGGTTACTCTGTTGACTTTTCAATTACCAATTTACCACGCCAAGCCACATATATTATAGAACACTGTACGCTACAGCATTCGCTCCCGCTTCCGAGAAGAGTATAAAATGAAATGGAAAGAAGCAACGTGAGTTCATTCGATGTAGGGAAAAGCTAAGATATGTTTCATAGATCCAAACCCGACCCTGCTCGAATCCACGATAAGACCCGGAGAACTGTCTTCCTCCGGTGGCCTGTAACTAATGAACTGTTAATTAATAGACTTTCGTCGCCTAGTTTCTCTAGAGACCTGAACCGATCCAGTACTTGAGCGTTGACTGATGAGTTGCTGGCTTCGTCTCTCGTAGATGTTAAAGGTGCAGGTAACCTAGTATTATTTAGGCCACTCCTAGTCTTTATAAATGCTTACCCCTTTATAATATGATATACATATATATGCTTACCTTGCAGATTAAATATTATATTTGTTCTCCACCTTGGGTTAGTTTATATTCTTTAGGTAATAAGCCTTTACTTTACAGCAGCCCCAATTCAAGAGAAGAGATACCCCTCAACATTCCCACTTGTAACATGGAGGTTAGCCTTTTATAAGAGTCAGCCGCATATAGATAACCGCCTTCCCTATTCTCCTGCTACAATTTACAGTTATAGCTTAGCCTTGTAAAAATTTCCAATATTGAACACCATTCATTTCATTTTGTTATACAGATTAATTAAATCCACTATGATAAAGCACAAAGGAACTCTTGTTTATCCTTAACAAATTTCATCCTTTGGACAATAATTTGATTCCAAGATTTTCATTCTCTTAAGGCTCCACAATTTTCTAGATAGTACCCATTTTCAAAAATAATGCATGATGGGGATTATTTTTTGAGTCTTCTCATCATGTGTAATAATTGTACCAAATTATATGACTCTAGCTCCTAAACTTCATAAGAAAACCATACATTTTATTTAGTGTCAACAACTTCATTTTCTGAAAATTCATCTTTTTTTTTGCTTATACTTTTGCAAGAAAGGAAATTTACTATTGTAATTAATGTCATTTATATGAAAAATATAATTTTTCAAATTTGAAAGTACATTATTTTTTAACAAATATATTAGAAAATCTGCTATGCTAAAATGCAAAGGAACTCTTGTTGTTTATCCTAAACAAACTTCATAGAAAACATTACATTTTACTTAGAGTCAACTTATTCATTTTCTGAAAATTCTTTTTTTTTTTTGCTTATACTTTTTGCAAGAAAGAAAATTTACTATAGAAAACAGCTAAAAGCTAAAAATTGGCAGGGATGTTCCTCAATTAATTATCTGCACTTTGTCATAGCACTTTGGAGATATCTGTATTTTTTTATATGAATTTATGAATTAATTTCGTTTTTATATACAGTAAATTATTTTTCAAATTTGAACGTATGCAATTTTTTAAAATAAACATATTATTAAAAATTTGCTATGGCAAAGTGCAAAGGCACTCTTATAGTTGATCCCTGCCAAATTTCAGCTTATTTTGACTATTTTATGCCTTTCTAGATTTTCATCCCCGTAAGGATCTAAACATTTTCAAGATGGCGGTCATTTCTCAAAATGGAAATGCATGATAGGAATTATTTTTGGGCTTTTAAGTTTTCTCATTAAGAGTAACAATATTGTACTAAATTATATCTTTTTAACATAAATTGTGTACATTTTAGTTTTCCGACTAGCTTCTCCCCTTAAGATACCCACATGGTGCAGGAATAACTTGTGGGACTTAATAGTATCTAGATTATTAATGCTACACATGCACAAAAAAGCTTAAAAAGATTATTAAATGTATTAAAAAATAAGTCTAATTTGTGTTTTCTACCTTTAAAATTAGAATTTTTATAATTTTTTAATAAGTACGGTATTGCAAATTTTTTCTCTTTTTTTTTTTTATTGAAAAAGGCAAACCATGCCAAAATGAATGGAAGGCTTCAAGTCAGGGCATTTGAGTGAATATTTGTAAGCAATAATAATAATAATATACTAAACTGATGTGTTTGTCCAGAGAGTCGAATGGTCAAACCAATAATAAGTTTGGTACAAGATACATGTAATTTTAATACTTTACTTGACTAAAAATAACAATACAGTAATAATAAAAATGGTTCTAAATGTAAAAGATTTAATGAATGAATGCACTTCTACAAGTAACAACAAATCCAGACTCAATTGAAGATGAAAAAATATCTACTAATGCCTCAACTATTTAAAAACGTACTTCCTTCAACACTCTGGGATAAATATTATCAGGACCAGGAGATTTACCACACTTCATTTTTTCTATCATCCTTATACTACTACTACTATTAATTTCAATCATCTCAAAACTTGAATTTTTATCACATAAAACTAAATTTCTATCAAAACTATTACTATTTTCCTTTGTAAAAAAACGATGCAAAATAATTATTTAATTCCTCAGCGACATCCAAATCTTCACTAATAAATTCACTTTCCTTAATCTTTAAAGGCCCTATTTGTTCTTTAACCTCTGCTACTCATTCTTCAACTTCAGATTCTTCAACTTAGTGCTTCTTAATATGCTTCTTGTTCTTCATCTTGTCTCTTCTTCTTCTTCCAGATGAGAATTTATTAAACTGAGTTCTCACCCACACCGACAGAGCCTCGTTCGATAATGCAGGAGCCACCTCGAGCAGGTGAGGTTGTCAGGTAAGGAGAGAACAATAAGCAAGAATATATATTACGCATTATTTACCCTTAGGCTCCACAGTAAAAATAATAATACATAATAATAATAAAATTAATAAATATGGTACTTAACAAAGTGGATATTGAAAGAACCTAATTTATTAGTCATTACCTAATTAAGCTCACAAAATTACAGTATTTATAATTTTAAAGTTTATTTTCAATCGTTATTATTTCCCAACTATTTGGTTGTGTTTACATTCAAATATTTTCATGAGATGTTCCACCACCCAACCACACTAAAAAAAAAAAATTCTCTTACCACTGTATATTACACACAATTTGTTTATTAGTGAATATGCTTTGATCTATTCATTCAAAAGCATAAAATAAAATGATTCCATTTAAATTTTTATGGCTGCCTATTAATTACAATGTCAAATAAAATTATTGATATGTACGAGGTTTCAATTTAAACAGGACTTGAAAAAAAAAAACTCAATTGTTCGATAATGTGGAGTTGACAACACAGGAACTGTGTGCATGTGCAATATAGAAGAAGCCATGAAGTTACCAGTTTGCATAATATGATGACTTATTAGTATTATTGATACATAAACCGTGATATTCAAAATAAAATAGGATATAAAAAAGATTTTAAGTACTAGAGAAAATAAAAGTAACATTAAAGTTTTATTTCATAGTAAGGAATTAAATACATGAAAAATATTTAATACTTATCTTACCTCTGGCTTTGAATAATGATACAAACAACAATAGTATAACATAGTAATTAAAGAGGTGTTTATAACTGGACCCAGTCGTGGAAGTTTACCCTCTTTTTCTAGCTGAGCATCAGCAGCCTAAAGACAAAATATTTCAGAAATCATTCAGCATTAGAGAAGAGTAGATATAGTGTTAATTTAATCTTATCAATCCTTTGAATGCATCACTGTAACAATGGGATGCTACAAACATAACATAATGTGTCATATTTACAGTACTTGCTACATTATCAATCACATTTATTTATTTTTCCATTTGTTCTGGAATAATACATTTTCAACTTATTTATATTGTTTATTTATATTTTTGGAATTTCCTTATAAATTTTCCAAAAAAAAAAATCTATTCTTGAAATTATGTTATTTGAAATTTCATTCAATATTTAAAATACTGTAGATATCTATGTTGTGATTAAAAAGTGTACACTTCTAAAATAAAAATTCAATATACATTAATTAAACATTTAAAAGTTTTTAAAATAATTCCAAACATTTAATTAAAAATAAACTTAAAATCTGATATACAGTAGCCTATATGAAATAAAAAAGTTTTAAATTATAAAAATTAATATAAGCTAATGAATAATTTTATAAATTCTTTCAAATTATAAATATCAAAAATTGAAAATTTCATATTTTAAAAAAATATATAAATTCCAAAATTTAATGAAATCAAAAAATTCTCATTTTGTTTTTCACCCTTACTTCGATAGGTTGTTGAATTTCTAGCAAACGGATATGTTCATTCACAAGGTGACTTTCATACATCAATGGTTGGGAATTAAAATGTAACCTAGAATAAACATTAAAGACAAATAAAATATTAACACATCATGGCTGAATAAAATAGCAAATAAATTGATAGCAAACACTTACGAATTACATTTTCGTAGAGTAACCACTTTATTTCCAACATTATTTGTCAATATTGCCAGCTTGTATTGTAATATCTGCAACAAAATACTTAGTATAAAAACTTTTTTTAAAAAAAATAAATAACGGAAAACATTTTTATAATTTAGCCTACAAAATATAGACGAGTTAGATCTAGTATAATCAAAGATGAACTTACAGCTGCTTCTTCGATTCTTCCCAAGAAACTGAAAAAAAAAAAAGAAAAAAAACATTTTTAATTGCTGTAAATAATTCTAGACAAGTTTTTTTTTTTTAATAAATAAATAAAATTTACTGAAATGATAAATTTATAAATGTTAATTCATAAATGTCAAATTTTTTCAGATTTAAAATCTCTAAATTCTGTTAAATGTTCAAAAAGTCTATTTCTGCACAACCCCGGCTCCAGGTATTTTGCCATTCAAGGCACACTAAGATCTTACTGCCCTTAATAAAATTTGCTTAAATAGGAAGGCAAATTCATCTGACATTTAAANAATGTGGAAAATATATTAATATATAGACTGGGGTGCATGAATATAATTTCTTCATTTTTTGAAATGTTTGGCCTATAGCGTAATAATTCTGAAATGAGATTTTTTAAAAACAGATCTTAAGCATTTCCTTTTCAAACAAATGGCCTATATTTGGTATATATGTTGGCAAACATGTCCTTTTTACATAAATGTGGAAAATATATTAATATATAGACTGGCGTGCCTGAATATAATTTCTTCACTTTTTAAATGTTTGGCCTATAGCGTAATAATTCTGAAATTAGATTTTTTACATGTCCTTTTTACATAAATGTGGAAGATATATTAATATATAAACTGGGGTGCATGAATATAATTTCTTCACTTTTTGAAATGTTTTGGTAATAATTCTGAAATGAGATATTTAAAAATTAGATCGTAAGCATTTCCTTTTCAAACAAATGGCCTATATTTGGTATATATTTTGGCAAACTTGTCCTTTTTACATAAATGAGGAAAATATATTAATATATAGACTGGGGTGCATGAATATAATTTCTTCACTTTTTCCAATGAATGATAATTTCGATTACCAGTAATGATTTTTTT
>PXIH01S0051477.1:2254-13753 GCA_003024985.2 Euperipatoides rowelli
GTTAAACAAAGCTTTATTACCTTCATACATGTACCATGACCAACTGCATAAGAAATAAAGTAGATACAGGAACAACCATTGATAAATATATGAAATTATTTTCAAAATCGTGAAATACTTGCTGAGCAACTCCCACTTGCGACCATCTTGTTTCGCGGCGCGCATGGGCAGCACTNNGGCAGAGTTTTTTTTTAATCAAAAAGAAAAGGGAATTGTTTATACACTGTCCAGTGTATAATCATTATTGATTATATGGGTAAAAATCCTCTTCAATACAGGAAATATTAAATGATTAAATAATTTGTAAAAACTATAGTTAATATTGTCAGGACCAGGAGGGGCAAATTTATTAATAGAATTAAAATCATTTGAAATCATTTCAGTTGTTATTTCAAAATTGAATTCAGATGTGGAATCTACTGTATCTCAAATTTTATGTAGGTATCGGTAAACTCAGTTTTAGATAATAGATCAACAAACAAATCAGCTCTAAACTTGTTGTAAATAAATTGGTCAAAATCCTCCTCGTAATAAATGTTGTTTTCAAATTCAATTGACAAGTCTCCTAAATTTTTTTTTTTTAAAAAGCCTATTAGTTAGTGATTTTGATATATCATTTTTATTATTGATGATGTTTTTGTAATTAATTAATTGTGATAGCTTATCTTGTTCATTAATTAATTTTATGGATTGATTTTTTAGGTTATGAAACATTTCAGAGGAGGCTTGATTTGTATTAGCAGATAATCAAGTATATTATTTAAAGTCTCAATATTTGTTTTTAATTCATTTGTATATTCATAGCTCATGGATTTCAAGTAGTTATTAATTTGATTCTTAAAAATATTCCAGTTACCAATTACATTGTCACCAGCATTAAAAAGGAAATTGTATTTGACATAAATGTCATTGAAATTGACAATATATAATTTCATGGCTGGATGAATAATTTTTTTTTTTTTTAAACTCTGTATGAACGTCATATATTCTCATCCTATCAACATCAAAGCTGAAGCATAAATAAAAATGGTCAGATATAGGTGTAGATCTGATACTAAATTTTGAATTATTAACTAAAGAACTCGATATAAAAATGTAGTCTATTGTACTTAGCAGATTTCTGAGTTATTCTTGTAAAATAATTATTAGATATATTGAATGAAGAAGTATCTAGAATTCAGAAAGGATCGAAATATTTTAAACTTATTTAATAAGTTAAAGTTGAAGTCCCCACCCCAAATTATAGGTAAGTTGGAGTTTTTTAGTATCTCAATAATTTCAACAATAAAAATTTTGACCTTTTTTAAGAGATTTGGTGCATATGAATTTATTAATAATACACTATGACCGTTAATTNTAGTCTTAATAATGAGAATTNTTTCAGATTTATGGATAACTGAAAATGAACCAATAAAAGGAACCTTTCTAATTAGAATAATAACACCTTTAGCGGCATTAACAGCCCTTTCATCAAATATGGTATATTTATCTGACAATATGTTTAAATTAATATCAGAGAATTTTTTAAATTTGGTTTCNTGNAAGAATATCAAAGTGGGGTTTTGTTTTTTGATTAGGTCTATTAAACATTTTCTTTTTAGGAAAAGGTTCAAACCTTGACAATTAATAGACAGTAATTTAATATTATACATTGTGATATATCTTATAAATATACAAAATATAATTATTATTGATAATTATAATCCATTTCTTTGGTTGGTACTGTTACACTTGTTTAGTTTTCTTGGCGGAGATAGTTAACGTCGTTGCATTATTAGGTTTACTTAAAGTTTCATTAGAATCTGATTTACTTCTTTTTTTTTGAGTGTTGGTAATTAGCAGGAATTTGTTTGATGAAGTTTTTTTAATAGTTATTTTTTCAAGATTTTTACTTAGATCTAATCAATTTTAGCTTCGGTTCTGTGGAGTTTAGGTCTGATTTCTTTACCATTATTAGATTCAGTGATATTTTTTGAGTACTGACTTGTTGAATAGGTATTTGAATGTCACGTTCGAAATTTATATAATTTTTTTAGAATCATCACACAAATGATCTTGCATAAAGTGAAAAGCACATTTTCTACACCATTTAAATTGGCAATCCTGCACCACATGTCCAATATTTTTACATTTGAAACAAAGGGATTCTCTTCCCACAATCTTTATCCAAGCAATATTATCGTTGGGTAAAATAATGAAATAGGGGATGTTTTTAATGTCAATATCATTATTGAATTTTATAGTAATAGTTGTTGGAGAAGATTGGCTGTACAAGTCTTATTTGATTAGCTTTCTTTCATTTTTAACTGATATTATGTTTCCAATTTTTGAAAAATAATTTTCTATGATTTTATTCATAAAAAGTATTGGTATATCNAAAACTTTAATCGTATAATAATCTGTCAGCACATAGTCATTTGGATCATTAGCATACAAAACTCTGCAATCATTAATTAGCTTTATATTATTCTTGAATTTTAGTAGATTATCAATAGATTTAAATCTTAAAAATATAATTAGTTTTCTTTTAAGAAATAAGAATTCACAAAGATATTCTTCCAAGTTGTGCATTATGATTAAGTCTATTATTATTTTTTTCATCAATCTTCATTAATCTTCCATCCTTATCTATAACACCAAGCAAAATGGTATTTTCATCACCTAATGGCGCCGTCTTTTGTAAAATTTTAACAGAGTTTCTTATATTAAAAATGACGTCAGTATCAACTGTTTCAGTTTGATTCATGATTTATAAAATCATATAATAAAGACTAATCCAGTATCAAGAGGAAATTAAAAATTCCTTCTCACAATGTTTCGGTTATCAAGTAACAAGAATAATAAATATTCTTAAATAATATTTGATTTAAGAAAAGACGTACGGGAATATTCAACGTGTTGAAAATGAAATCATGAAGAATACGTTGCAATTTAATAAAAACTTTGACAGAGAAAATATTTAAAAAGCATTAAAAGTACCTTAGGTTTACTGTCTTGAATATCATAATCTTTTAAAACCATATTTTGGAATCAAAACAGACATTAAAACTGAATAATTATTAAAAATATTAGAGCACATAAAAGTTTTGCTTATCACTTTAAGTCATGCTAGCGCATGCTCTTCGACAATTAGTATGTGACAAAAACAGGTTTAATTCATCAAATTTGTTCATTACTGTATTAACATTTGAATATAGGACTACTATATCAGGTGTTATATTGTCCAATTTAAATCTTTTATTCTTTAGTTGCTATATATCATTTATTCTTATTTTAGGAGTTTTTATTAACCTGCCATATCTTGATATTCTTTTAATGCCGTCTTGGTCATCTTCTAAACTTTTTGTTTATTTTGAAATTTGTTGTCCATCTCCATCATTATTATTAATTTGTTTACCGACAGGATGCCGTCTTGAGCATAGGTTTTTATTTTTTTCAGCCCTTTTAAACGTTAATCAATAGCTACTATTTTTACTTTTAGGAATAAACAAAATTTCCTTTTTCAATGGCCAAATTAGATCGAAATTATTTGTCTGACCCATGATTATTTCTATCAACTTTAAAATATTAAGCAGTCTATAAGCCATCAGCCAAAATCAACTATATACTGTACATATATTTGTATGATTGTACATCTCCAATTAGAGCTATATTTGTACTAGTCACACAACGGTCTTCTTTTTCCTCCCATCTCCACAAATCAATTTCCACTTGATTAGGATCTTCATTAATGATACTCTGCAATATTATCTTAGTAATGATTTCAATAGGGAATATCTCTCTCATATAGTCACACTCATTCAGCTCCAAAAAAATACCCTGGTTGTTAAACAGCCCTAAATTTTCCTGTGTGGATATTCCTAGTTTAAGATTTAATTTTTTTTTTTTTATAAATATCTTCACTGTCCCTAGAAGGCAACATTCCTTCATTTTTTTTTAGCCATGAATGGGGTCACAACCAACAAATTTTTGTCAGAGACCAAATCATCTGTGCCCAACTCAATAGATTCATCTACATTTAAATACTGTGAACATTGTGGCATGCTATGTGTCTCCAGCTCTTTTTTTGAGCTACCATCATAGACAAATGAAGATATAATGTCTCTATCTCTTAAAATGCCTCTAAATGTATTAGGCTAATATAAACAGTGTTAAAAACCATTTAATATTTTTTTTAATGTTCAACAAAGATTGTCTATTACATCTAAGATAAAATGTTGAAAATGATCCAACACCGATTTAAGTTTGTGTAACACAACCCTGTCATGAGTGACTACATATTTAACAAAAAAACTGTTAAATTTGTCTATAGGCCAATTGCCATGAATTCCAATTATATATAAATTGAAAATTTGTTATGTAAAATTTTTATTTGTATGGGTTACCGAGTCGTTTTTTTATTAATAGGATCATAAATATCAAAAGATTTTTTCTTTGTAGGCTTTTCAACTTTGAGGGCATTGGCCGTTGGTGGAACAGAGGGTACTACTTCGATAGCATTCTCATTAGTAATTAATTTTTTAAAATCCTTATTTACGTCAGTCTGGTTTACTAAATTATTTGAATCGGAACGTAAATTACTAACTAGTGCGGTGTGGGGATCAATAATTTGATTTGATTTTAATGACTGTTAAATCTTGTTTAAAATTTTGTAATTGAACATCGACATAATAAGATACCGTACCTGATTAACAGTGTAGGGTTTAGTAAGGTTTCATTATCTTTTATATCAATTTCTAATCCAGTTACTGGAATAGATAAAGGTATTAGATCTTTTTTATTTGCCACGTCGGTAGCTGTATTATCTTAAATAATTTAACCTTTATCAGCAACATCAATTTTATTTATTTATTTATTTATAGTATCTCTGTATAAGTCTTTGGTAGACATTTTACATAAAAGATATAAAAATTCTGTGAAAAACAACATTTGAAGGAGAGTGAAAATTATATTTCATGAGTAAGTTATCAAATGAATAACTATTTATAGAATATTTAAACCAAAATAAAATCAAAAATGAAATAAAAAGAATAATAATTATGAGATTCAAAACAGGTAAATATTATACTGAAAAAAAAATAGCAAATATTAAAAGAGCATCAACAGAGGAAACCTAATAAGAACAAATATATATTGCAATAGTATTAACAGTTTATAAGTGGTAATGATAAAAAAAATAGTCATTTTTTAAATGAAGGTCTAATTTTTTCGTAAAAGAGCTGATGCTACTAGCTTCAAACAAAGAACTTGGTAAGTAGTTCCAATATTTTGTTGATCTATGAAAGATAATACTATCTCTTCTGGTATAGGATGAAAATAGTAGGCTATATTTATGAAATCTTGAGATTTGTCTTGCATTAAGTATAAAAAGGTTCTTGACATTATTCTCGGCTACAATATAGATTTGTATATGAAGATTATATCTCCTCGCAAAAATCTCTGCATAGGAGATAGGACATTGGTTAATCTTTTGAGTCTTACGTTGTAAGGTAAGTTGTAAAAACCATATATTTGTTTGGTGTAGTTTCGAAATCGACGTTCTAACTTGATGATATCCTTTTTATATAAAATAAAATATGAAGTACCACAATAATCAAAGATTGGCTGAATATAGCCGTTATAGATTATTTGAAATGAAGTAGGATTGATGAATTTAATATTATCCAAATTTGAAATTTGCTTTTTTAATTATATGATTAACATGGGAAGAGAAGGTTAATTTTTCATCATATATAATACCCAGGTCATTTGTTTCAGAACATCTGATATCTCCTATAGATGTATGGTAGCTGATTTGGGAATGATTATGATAATACAGTATCTAATAAATTTGTTTTTACCTTGATTTAAATTTAGGAAATTTAGTAGAAGCCATCTTTCTATCTTGTCTATATCCTATTGTAAAGTAGTGGTGTCTTGATGATTAGAGATATCTTTTAGAAGTTTGATATCATCAGCATATATTAATATTTTTGAATTAATATTTGATAAATCAGCCTTATAGATGTTGAACATAATTGCCGAAAGAATGGAGCCCTTAGGGAAACCACAGTTTATTAATTTTAGATCTGAAAATTCATTGTTCACCCTAGTATATATTGATCTGTTTTGTAAGTACAATTGTATCCAAGTTAGATACAATTGTCCAACGTGTAAGGTACGGGTCAAAATTATAATTAATCAGTTTATCAATAAAAATATTATGGTTAACAGTGTCGAATGCTGCTGAAATATCAAAAAATATATGGAGTCTGTAGGAATGGACTGATCACAATTTGTAGTGATTAAATCTGTGGTATGCAGGCGATTGGATCCTGTAGAAAAGCCTTTCCTAAAGCCGAATTGAGCTGATGAGAGGATGTACAAGAAGTAAGGTGTGTATTTATTAAAGATAGGATTATTCTTTCAGCGATTTTTGCCATTGGTGATGTGTTGTGATGGGTCTATAAGAAGATGTAATTGATCTTGAGCCTTTTTTATATTTGGATAGTATCGTGCTAGACTTCCAATCATATGGTATTGCACCCAGGGAAAAAGAGCTGTTTTAGAAATGAAAAAAGAGAAAAAAAATTTCTAGTCTTTTTATTACAAAGTTTGAAATGTCATTTGTAGGACAGTTTTTGGAATCTTTTAGATTCATAATGATTTCTTAAATTGTGAAGGAGTACAGATGTGAGGGTGAGATATATCAGCAAAAGAAAAATGTGAATTTTTAATAGAATTATTATTGAATCTGGCAAAAAATTCAATAAAAGTATTATTAATTTTATTGTTATTTGTTATCTTATTGCCATTAGGTAATTCTAAAAATGGTATATTACGTTATTTATTATGTCTATTTTTTCCTAGGTAATCAAATAATATAGATTTGTTTGTAATTAGCTTTGTGAAGAAGATTTGTTTCGAATTGATATCTATTGTCTCGAATAAGGTTAGTTACTGAGTTCCTTATTGATTTATAATTTTGAAAGTTTTCAGTAGATTTATTTAGGCTATAGAATATAATTTAAAAGCTACAGTATGTTTTTCATTTGAAGTTGTTTAACAGTATGTTTGGAGATCCATGGATGGGACTTTTTTTTGGATTCTTGTTGTAAATATATTTTATAGTAGTGTTTTTTATTAATGATTTTTGTATTATTTCTATAATTGAATTATAATTATCTTGAAAAGTTAAAATATCATTAAACAGATAGGAAAAGAATAAGGCATGTAAATTAGTACTAATTGCTTGAAAAATCAGTATTATTATAATCGGAAGTAGTGATTGATAGTGATATTGGTATTAGAGTCCATAACAAGATCAAAAGATAATATTGAGTAGTTACTATTGAGTGATCACTATTACCAAGCGGATTGTAATTTATGTTATTTAAGTTATCTTTTTCATTTTTTTTTTAAATATCTGGAAACTGTTTCATATGGCTTACTTCTGCACATTACTTCAATGCGGCTTACTTCTGCATATTACTTGTTGTAGTTTCCTTTCCGCCTGAGTATTAAAAAAAATGTTTTGTGGGCATTGGAGATAACTTTTGTCTGCCGGAGTGAAACAAAACTGTGTGGCAGCCATCTTATTTGACTTGTGTGCCGGAGTGAAGCTTCTTGGCAGTCGTCGTAGAAAATAACGTAATAAAAGATCAATATCATTCAGGGCTTATTTGTCTGCTCTTTTGGTGATTAAAACAACTTGATACTCAGCTTGTACATGTTGTCCTAGACTCAAACGTGGAAGGTCTGCCTGAATAGCTTTTCTCTTCTCTTAAAGAAGTCTGACAATTAATGTGCAGTAGGTCGGACGATTCAATTTTTGAATTCATTTTTTTTTTAAAAAAAGATGATTGAAAACTTTTTTTTTTAAAAAAAAAGTTTTATCTCGTCGCCAAATGTAATGTATCAATTACATGAAATATACTGAGAAGTAACTGTTAGATTAAATACGTTTATTGACAATCTCTAGTTAGAAGGATCCTTCAATGTCAGACTTAGAATACAGAGTGAATGAAATGTTCTATTGCTAGGTTAACAGTTCAATCGAACACTTAGTTTGTAGCATGAATTAGCATGAGCTAATTCTCAATATATATCAGTTAGGAATTTATTTAAAGTGAAATCATAAAAGCGATCTCCAAAGCTCCCGTGGGATAATCACAATCACCTTGAATCCAATTTAATATGTTTGGGAGATTAAAATTGCCAATTATTATTAGATTTTAATAACCAGCATATAGTATAAGCCTTTTAGTATGCCATCGTTTATTAGGGAATTAATGTTTGGTGCTCGACTGTAATAACATCCAATTAGAGTGGAAATATTATTCCCAGTTATCTTGATCCAGATATTTTCACATATGGAAGGAATGTCTATTGTTTTAACGTTTAAGGAGGACCTATTATAGATTATAATACACCCACCCTTTGTTAGTTTTCTATTCTTCGTTAAATTTTGTATCCTTGCATATTAATTTCTTCATCACAAATTTTGTTTGACAACCAGGATTCAGTAATGCAGAAAAGATCAGGAGAATGTACATGTATATCACAAAAAGAAATAAGTTTGTCTATTTTGTTTAACAAAGAGCATAGTGTATCCAATTTTGTAAGTATTGGTTGCTATGAAGAAGAATTTGAAAGACTTTACAGTGATGGGAGTCTTGTTTTGAGATTGGAAATTTGGTGGTGAAGTGTTATTTTGAGTGTTATCATTAGTATCTTTATTATTGGTGTTAATTGTTATTATTCCCTTTTTTTTATAATTATTTCTTCACCTGTAAGCCTTCGTCGTAAAAATTCTTCTCGTAATTTTTTATTTGCCGATATTTCACTGTAGTTAGGAGTTTTATCCGTAGTTACTATTGTTGTTTTTAGTGTCATGTTTACAGGTTTTCAATAATCCTGGACGGTGTAAAAATTTCCATTTTAAAGATTCATTTTTGAAAGTAATTATTATGGGTNTTATTTTATTATCTTTTTGACGACCAAGTCTATAACACCTTTCAAAATCTGTATCGTCGGAGGTCCCAAAAACCTCATTTAATGCATCTGTAAATTATTCGATTAGCATTGATTCAGGTACATGAAAAAATATAAGGTTTAATTTTTTCTTTTTGATCTCTTCTAAATCAGTAATTGTTTTCTCCACTTCCCTGACTTGATTTTTTTCCAGACTTTGTAATTGTGATTATCTGTAGTTACTATTGTTGTTTTTAGTGTCATGTTTACAGGTTTTCAATAATCCTGGACGGTGTAAAAATTTCCATTTTAAAGATTCATTTTTGAAAGTAATTATTATGGGTNTTATTTTATTATCTTTTTGACGACCAAGTCTATAACACCTTTCAAAATCTGTATCGTCGGAGGTCCCAAAAACCTCATTTAATGCATCTGTAAATTATTCGATTAGCATTGATTCAGGTACATGAAAAAAATATATGGTTTAATTTTTTCTTTTTGATCTCTTCTAAATCAGTAATTGTTTTCTCCACTTCCCTGACTTGATTTTTTCCCAGACTTTGTAATTGTGATTGTAGGGAAGTCAGCGAAGATTTAATATCTAGAAAATAGCCAGTGCAGTTGTTAGAAGGAATATCTTGTTCTTCTTTAATTTTTAGAATGTTTTCTAGTTTTTTTCTGTCCAGCCTCAAGTGAAGAGAGTCTAACATCCTGTTCTGATATTTTCCTAGAGTTTTCAAAAATAGATTCAGAAAATGATTTTTGTTCTAGTGTTATAATGTCTAATTTTTTCTCGATTGATTCTAAGCGGTTGCAAGCAACAATGTTTGGGCTACAGTTTGGACATATCCATAGTATTTTTGAATTTATCATGAATTCAAATTCCATTTTATTCAGATTAGAGCATTTTAGATGGACCCAAAATTTGCATAAATCAGATTTGATAGAGGATTGTTTGCCATCATTAATTTGTACCTTGCATATCCCACAGTAGAATGGACCTGGGTTTACTTCAATGTCTCCTGCAAGCCGTAGTATTAGAAACAAAAAGGAGCTTAATTGAGCCCAAGAGATAAAAAATACAATATTGAAAAGCAATATAATTGTTTTTTTGTTGAATGAAAATATTTTCCAGCTTATTATAAATTTATTTTAAAAGATGATACAATTGTGTATTAAGATTGAATTTGAAATAAATCTAATTTTGATATGAAAAATCCTTGAGATGAAAATGGAAATTAATGATAATTTGGAACAGAGTTTATTGTGGTGATTATCAGAAGTTGAATACAGAATAAAGGAATTATATATAAAAATATAATTGTGCAGAATTTTAAGGAATTCATTATATCAGAATAGCGTAAATAATTGATGAAATACAGAGTGGATTAAATCAAGAGTATTACAGTTTAACATATGTAACATTTATAATCCATGATTATGCTTTGTTTGTCTTATATTCTTTATCTTATCTTATCTTTAAATTTTTGACATCCCCAGCAGCTTGATTTTCTGGTGACGAAGGATAAAGCACTGGCAAAACTTGAAAAGTTTGAGTCCCCGCTGAAATCTTTTTCTTAAACATGCTATTATCGACATTGTTGGGCTCTAAATTTTCTCTGCTGTATGGATTATACAAACAATTGAGGCACAAAAAACGTTTTAAACATCCTTTCGCAGTGAAAATCTTTTATATCTCAGAACAAGACAGCTTACATGAAAAGACAAATCACAAGAAGTTCCAGCACAGTTTACAAACAATGAAACAACCGATCTATCAATAAATAGATCGCAAACCTGACACAAATCTCTTGCGCCAACCGCTGTATAAGTAAAACATCGCCTGAACTGACAAAAGAAGATGCCTCTTCTAAACTTTTAAATTTTTTAAAAATTGGATTTTTGAAACCCTTTACCTTTATATTAATTAATACTTCATTCCAGGTGGTATAAACACCTCGATTATGGCCACTATGAAGGCCGTAGTACCACAACATTTTATAGAATCATTGAAATGCCACCATTTATTCTAAAAAGTTTAGCTTTTTGTTTTTTTAAATCATAAAGTTCAGTATCTAGCCATTTGGGTCTACTTATAGTTTTCTTTTTGTTCTTATTAATTTCAATAATTTTTGTTGGTATGTTATTATTTATGATCTCGTTTATTTTCTTTATTACCCTATTATAATTTGCATTCAATTCTAAACAAAAAATTTCATTGGTTATCAAAATATTTTCTTAATCAATTTTCATACTTTCAGAATTTATTCTTACTATAGCCTAATCATAAATCTTTTTAAAGACTTTGTATGGTTTTGACAGGGGCAATGAGTTTGCAGTTCCTGTTCAATCAATATTTGGTCACTTTTTAACAATGGGGAAGGGGGAGGTTGTTTATATTACCTAATAAATTTTTATCATTGACTATAATTAAATCCAGCAGTGATTTATTAATACCTCTATAACGAGTTCAATCAATTCTTTTACAAACAAGGAATCATTACTAGTGTTTAATATCTTCAATCCATATCTGGTAGATTCATATCA
>PXIH01S0051505.1:0-10513 GCA_003024985.2 Euperipatoides rowelli
TAAATCTAAGCATTAGCAATACATTTATTAAAAAAGAAACTTGATAAATCATTATTCCATTTTTTCTCCACAATATCAAAAGATAAAGATTCTCAATCTTTTTTATAATATTTTTTTAGTTTGCCTATATGGTAAGGTCAGATTCTCAAATCTGTTCCACTGAAGATTAAACCATTTCCCCCTTTCCACACTAAGAACAATGCATAGAATATAATAACTATATAAGCATGAAAAGCCCCATAGACATCAAGTTGCTATCCTGTAAATTCCAACCTGTCAGGAAATAAATTCTTCTCCTAAATCTAAAAACTTCACACATTAAAAAAAAAATATGATCATCATCTTCAGTTTTTCCACAGGATGCACAATAGTCATCAAATAACAGTCCATATTTTGCCACCATAAAGTTCTTTGTTTTATGGCCCTGTGGAATAGTTTAAACATAAAATCAAATAAATTGGGTGAGTATTTAAGACTAATTAAATGTTTTTAAAAAAAAAACCTAATCATGAGTTTAGCTTCACCCCGGGGCTACAACATGATCAATAACTTAATTATACCATTTATATGATACTTTAGAATCCATGACTTTGTCCAGTGTATCAGTCACTTTCCCAAAACCTACTAAAATCATATAAAAAGGATGTTTCCTCTCAATATCCGAGGAGGAGTGTCCGTAGGATCTATTTTAGCATATTATAAGATTTCTTCATGTAATTTTACATAAACTAAGCATATATTTGCTCTAAGTATATTAAACATTTCATCAATATCATGTAGACCAAGACCACCTTTGGAAATAGGTAAACAAAGCTTATTTTTGGAGATAGTTGGTTAAGCATTTTCCCAATAGAATTTCATTAACAATTGAGTAGGTCTTATTGATGAATTTTCAAGTAAACTTTGTATGATATGAGTAATAATAAATTTTTGAAAAAAGGTAGTAGTTAATAATTCCTACCTTTGTTAATAAAGAAATGTATTTATATACCAATTGATCCTTGATAATATTAAACTTATTTAATAAATTGTTCTGTATTTTTATTCCTCTAATCAATACCAACAAACAAGACTGGTATCCCTAAAAAAGTAATTGGGAAATCTCTACAATATGTTGCTACTATTTGATTTAAAAATGGTTTCCATACATGAGTTTTAGTGATGTTAAATTTTGATCCTGAGTTCATCGAAAATTCGTCAATAAGACCCATGACCACATTCAACGATGCACTATCTCTAATGGTAATATCATCCATGTAAGCAACTGCAGTAATAATAGTACGCATACTTGGCAAAAAAAATCCCAACCTCTAAATTGTTTAACTGAACAATTATGCTATTAATATACATAATAAAGAGGCTGGAGCTCAAAGGAGATCCTTTGACGCCCAGTGTATAAAATATTTATTGTTGTGCTGATATGAATAGCCTTATTGCCAATATAATTTATTAACTCCCTTGATAAATTGGAAAAACCAAAGTGCTGAACTATTATATTGTAAAATTAAATTGACATTATCAAAAGCTTTTGCTATATAAAATATCAGGGCAGCTCCTTTAAGCCCCAATATCCTAATCTCAAAAATTGCTTCCTGAATAAAATATATAGGCATATGAATTGAATAGCCCTTAAGAGCAAATTGGCAAGGTGACATTATGCCTGGAAGTACCTGTGACAACTTGGTATTAAGAATCCTTGCAAAAAGTTTCAGATCTAAATTCTCTAATTGGCCTTAACATATCAAGGCCAATCTTATCATTTTCAACTGCAGACTTTTTTTAAAAAAAAGAACCATATTATGATGTAGGCTAATAAATGCATTATTAAAAAAATACGTTATTAATGAGTTTATTATATAATATTTCATATAACAATATAAAAGAAGAATCAAATAATTTCCAAATTTTTGTACTTATCAAATCTGGCCCAGGGGAACAAGAATCATGGATTGTGGCAAATGCATCTAGAATATCTGCTTTACTTATTCTTAAATTAAAATCATTTAGCCTAACAAACTCCCTTTAATAGGAAAACCAATCTCCTCAAACCTCAACAGTACTCCATAGGCATATCAACATAAATCTTTTTAAAATAAGATTAAATAGCATTAATCATTTCGAATCCTTTAATAAACTTATTGTTATAAATAAAGTTGAGGGATGAGGAACTAGGCTAGTAAGAATATTTATTTCGTATGCTGAAGCAATAATCTTTTTCCGTAAAAATAAATATTTAGCTTTGTCTCTCTCTCTCTCTCATTCAACAAATCTGAGAGTGTCAGTTCATATTTTTTTTAAAAAAGGAACATATTCTTTGCCTTATTTAACCATCTTGTTGGAAACGTCCATTACCTCAGTAATTCTACCATTTAAATTTCTTTTATATTTTATATTAGCATCAATAATACTTTTAAATAAAAAATTCTTAAAATCAAGCCAATCATTAATATTACCCAAACCTTTCGTTAGTAAAGAGTTAACTGTAAATGTTATTAAAAAAAACCCCAATCTCCAATACAGATAAGGATGTAGAGCGAATTGTACTTGTTTTATTGTATATGCTGGAATGTTTATAATATCTTTTATTTGAAAATTAACCGGACAATATATTAGGTTTCAGGTTATAATCAAAATCTCTAAATAAAATACCAGAAGAGAAAAAATAATCTAATCTGCTTGGTACATTGGCTAGTCTAGTGGGTGGAAGTTCCATATTCATTCTAACAACTGTATCTATCAATCTTAAGCTTCTAGATACACTAAAATCTATATCTAACAAAGAAAAGTCACTAACATTAAAATCCCTACCCAATATAATATTAGGATGCCCTAATAGCATAGTTTCAAAAAATTGCCTCCATAGCAATCTGTTATGAGTAATCCTAGGAGGTCCATAATAAGATACAAGGTAGATTTTCTCACCACCCATAATTAATGAAATTATTAATAAGATTTGGTCAGAAATTAATATTTTCAAGTCTTGGAATATTAAAGACTTTGAAATCAAGATCAACACACCCCGCTTAGCAGTATTTGCTAAGCCTGAAAAGACATGATAGTGCCCATTGAAAATGCTCAAATTATTGTTCGCCCCTTTTTTAAGTGTCACCTCCTGATAAAATCCTATGTCAATATCTTCTTTTAACAATATATTAAGTAGACCCATTTTATTTTTATAATTATTTAGCCCTTGAGTGTTGAAAGAACAAGTTTCAATAAAATTTTGATTTATATTCATTAACCAGAATTGACATTTCCCCCTCCCCCCCAAAATACAAAAAAATACCAAACTGTAATATTGCATACACATATCGTATTACTGAATACATATATCTTTATACAGCTAACAAAATTATTATACAAACAAAAGTTATAGAATAGTTGATTACACATTATATGCACCAATTTGTTACATATTAAGTAGTGTCCAAACATGTAAGGTGATCTCATAATTTTCAATAAAAATAAATAAAATGTAACGTCATACCAGCACAATAAAAAAAAATAAAAGTACGTACCTGGCCAGTAGTTCCAACACCAGGATAAAGCATATAATAGATAAACTAGAAAAGCACTAAACTTACAATTGATTGGTTGCAAAAAATCATACTTTTTTATTGCTGCCATTGTTTGAAACCTCTGATTTATGTTTCTTACTAGGAATATCTAGCACTGTATCCAAAATTTTTTCTGTATAATTGCTTGGAAGTTCATCATCTCTAGATTCAATTTGGACTCCAATATAGCCTTCGAAAGAATGTCTTGTTCGTTTAAACCATTACTGTTCCCCTTGGATGATGTAGCTTCTACAGGACCTTTCTTAGACAGACTATCTTCAATAACCATGTTCTGCTCCACATTATCATCTTTTGCAACATGCTTAGCATTATCAGGAAACTCTTCATTGACATTAGATAATACGACATTTTCCACGACCTATTTGATTTTAGCTTTGTGAATTTCACAACACTACTGTACAAGGCTTGGTAATTATGTCCAATTAGTCTCTGCAGGATTTAAACCATCTCCAATGGCATTCCCTGATTGAGTGATTATCCCTTTGGCAATGGTAGCATACTTTTTTTACATTGTTCCAAATGCAACCATCCTCTGCAATTACCGTAGCAGTGATACTATATGGAAGTTTTTCAATAGATACTCCTTCTTTTATCCTGAATGACACATATGCTGCGGTAGTTTGATAACTTATAGATTCATTAATTTTCTTGATAGTCAGTCTGAATGATAAAATTTCACCATATTCTATCAGTAAGTTAGATAGTTCACTCTGCAGAATAATTAGAGGCATCCAGGTCACAGAAAACTTTATAATCCTTTCGTTAGTCATAGCGTCCGCCATGTGCACAAATAAGTCTTCAAATTCCACAAACACTCCCACAAAGGTAGCCTTATCAACTGAATTTGCAAAATGAATATATTTATAAGCCGGGACTCCAAAACTGATAATTCTTCCAACCCTTCAAGAATATTTAATGCATTGAGAAGGTCAATAATTTGTTCTTCCACTATGGGCTTCGTAACAAATTCAACTATTAGTAACCACAAATACTGTAGCATATTCTGAAACCATGAAGGAATATTTGTGTAAATTATCTAGTAATTAGGAACCACAGGATTATTGTAAGCTCATGCTGTCAAAATTAACCAGAATAAGAATACAAAACATCTTCACTGCATCATACACACACCAACTAATGTAAAATTTCAAGGTATCAAAACTTTCACTTTCGTCAAAATACCACACTATTCCAATACTAAATTAGGTATTGAGATAATATGAATTAATAACAGTTCAGAATAAAAACATAGCCAACTGCATTGGAACCTAAACATTAATATATCACAAAAAGTTATATATACGAGAATACAATGACTTACAGCATAAGAACTCGCTAACATGGAGAGCAAATTCCAAGATCCTCTTCGGTTGAAAGAGCTCATGGGAATATTTAATATAATTTGTATAAGAAAAACAAAATATTTTTACACAACATCCACATACAAAATAATTTTTCACGCTTTTCATCCCCTTTTTCTTTTCCTCCCACTTTTTTTTTTGCTATCTACAGAAGGAGGCACTGTCAGAGCCATTAAGTTTATCCAATTCATTTTTAAAAACATTAACATTAACAACATTAACCAAATACTCAGGAAGTCTGTTCCATAATGTAAGAAACAGATAAGTAGATAAACCCTGTGAAGTTATCATATAAAGCTTTTTTACTGCAAATTTATTACCTCTCAATCTTGAGTCATTTACAAATTTAAACAAAGCCAAGGCATTTCCCTGTAATACAATATGCTTATGCATGTTAATTAGATCCATTCAAAATTACAAGTCTTTTAAAATAGCCAGATGATGTCATGCCTAGCAGTAAAATGCATTAACAGGGGATGGTTTATCTGGATACTTTATCAAGTTTATGCTGTTTTGCTGTGTGGTAACCTGAATTATCATGTGCAGATTGTTTATAGAGTTATATTAATTCCTTGTAGTGATTTAAATAATTTTTTAGTGGGTCAGTTTACAAATATATTCACTGGCTTTTTAACATCACTGAAATTAATAACGTTTTCCTTAGTCTTAGGCTATTTGGGATGGCTGGTATTTTATTTATCTTTGACTTTCATGTTAATAGTTTTCATTATGGATACCACTGCTACTTCATATCCTGTCAGTGGATTAAAGAATGCTATTATAAATAATTTTAATAACTATTCTTCATTAGTCAGGAAAATTTGGATGTGTTTGTCATTGTGAATGCAAATTTTAAGTATCAAAGTTTTGTTGCAGAATTTTGTTGACATATTTGATGGTATGGGGCTGCTGTCTCAGTTAGACGAATAAACATGACTTAACATTCCTGCATATCATTTCCTGGCATTTAAGAGTCAAGAAGCAATGGCTTCTTTTTGGAAAGCTTGTGTGAAATATGATGGTAATTTTATTTGCAAATACCATCACAAATTTAAATATAACTGCCAATACAGTTCCCATTCAAACTGTATTGACATAACTATCTTTAATTTTACAGCAGTATGGAAAGGTTTTGACGTTCAAGCCGTCTGTGAAGCAGTTTGACGATCAAACCTTTTTTTTTCGGTTGAATCCAGATGTGACCATATTGGACCTATCTTATGCTATAAAGTCAATCTCTAAGATGAAGGGCTGGCTGGACATGAAGGAGGGGGGTGAGCTCTGTTGTGATTTAGGTCCTCTGTTGTGATTCAGATGGTGCCCCTCCTGTTGCTCTTTGCAAGTTAAGGGGTACCATTCATGTTTTTCATCATATAGTAAGGATGTAAGAAAGAATAGGGGTGCTATCCCCCTTCCTGATTCTATGTTAAGTGTAGCAGATGGTACTTCTTTGGATAGTCAGCATGGTCAATCTTTGGAGGGTGAGTCTACAGAGCAAACTCAGAAGGACATGGTCTCTCAATTTCAGTTTTTTTTTCGCCTGAGTCTCAACCTCAGTTAGGATGTTATAAACACAAAGGAGAAACAGCCTGGTGGTGTATTGCAAGAAGACCTGCCCCCTGGTGGGGTCATGCAGGAAAGTAGCTCTGACAAGCCTAATGATCATGTTTTTGGGGGGAGGGTTAAAAAGTTGAAACTTGACAATGCTTAGATTAATTGTGGGTTTTTGGCATTTTTTGTTTTGCTATTTTTTATATTGTTGTTAATCATTGTGAGCTTTCTTGGGTCATGTGGCTTCCCACTTTACTGTTTGGTGTTGTATATTATTTATAACAGTTTATCAAGTTTCATTATTCACTATTATAGAATGTTTCCCCCCTCATAGGTGGGGTCATGTTTTTTTGTATTACCATGAGCAGAGGAGTCTTCACCATTTTTTTTATCTAACTTTTTCTGTGTATATCAGTGTGCAGGGGGTGCTCATATGTGTTTTATTTTCACATAATGGCTAGCAACTGTCCCAAGTTGAAGGTGGCTTCCTTGAATATTCAAGGGATGAATACCTTTCGAAAGAAGAAACAATTATTGAAATTTTTGCTTCAAAACCAGATAGAGGTATGTTTTGTCCAAGAGACAAAGTTATGAAATGGGGTGGTGGGTGGTGGTGGTGGTCATAATATGGCTGGTTTGGAGAGGTATTTTGTTATTAGTCAGGCGACTGCAACTAAGGCCTGTAGTGGGGTATGGACCTGATTAGTAAGGATTTAGTTATTTCTAACCTCAATCTTGTGAAGGCTAATTCTAGATTTGTCATCCTGACCTTTGTTTATAATGGGTTGAAGGTTTTGATTTTTGATTACTATGGTCCTAGTTAATTGCCTCAAAATAGGGCACTTTTTCAGGAGGCAATGGCTGTGTTGCCTGTGATTTTTGATGCTGCTATTTTTGCAGGTGATTTCAACCATAAAGATTTAATAGCTGATAAATATTTTTATCTCACTTTCAGAGGTTTAATTAGTGAATGTTGCCCAGTTGTCCGGTTGACATATTGTGCCTACACGTTATGTGGCCTGCTCTAATGTTTTGGATTATATTTATATATCAAGGAACCTGTTTACTCAGATTGAGTTTAATGTCCAGCCTCTTCCATTTTCAGATCATGCTGCGCTTATTTTGGCAATGGGTTGTTCTGTTGTTAGGCCAATTCTGGCTTATTCAGTGCTGCACAGGCATGGCTTTATTTCTCCCAATATGGGGTTTAATGAGAGTTTTTTACCCTATATTTATGGATATGCTAGTTTTTTTTCTCTTTGAGCACTTCACTATGTCAAATTATTTTGAGTTCAAGAGTCTGTTTGTTGAGAGGCTTCTTGAGTTTAGTGAGGAGAGCAGGCAAGGCATTGGCCAAAGGTTAAGAGAGTTGGAGAGGGCTATTTCACGTATGAGGGACATTCACCAGTCTCAGGTTCCATTTTATATTAAATGTGCTTGTGAACATGCTGAATTATATAAGTATGTTCAGAACTTGCAGTATTTTATGCCGAGGAAGAAAATAGCTGCTTACCATGGTGAAGTGTCTTCGTTGACTACTTCAATGTAGTTTTTAAAAAATGCTGTGCCTCTGATTTCACACCTGTTTGACAGGTAGGATGATGTGTCTGGTTTGGACCTGATAAATTATATGTATTCTCATTTTATGAAGGTTTATGATTCGATGGCTGAGCCTGACTGTGAGTTTGAGTGATTTGTTGGTTTACCCATACATCAGGATATCCAGACTCAATTTAATTTTGTTATTTCTGAGAGGGATGTGTACGAGATGGTAAAGCAGTTAAATGTTGGGAGTGCCCCGGTTCCTGACTTGTTACAGTAAAGTTGTTTGGTATATGTTCCCATGTTTTTGTACCAAATTTGGTTGTTATTAATTTTAATGTATGGCTGCAATGCTCTTTTGAATACATCCCTCTTATTCATTCTTATTTAGTATTTCATAGAAGGAAAAATGCTTTGTTGAGTCAGAATCTATCTATAGACAGCACTAGGCCTATAAATATATAGACCTTGAATCACAGGTGTTCGCTCGCATTTTTAATAATTGGTTAAATAATGTTTTAGGTAATTTATTGTAGCCTTTTTACTTTGCCTTAAAGGGGAGGTATATCCATATGCCGATTTTTAAGTTTCAGCAGATTGCTCTTCATGAAAGGGCAATTAAAAATCGAGATATTGTGGTAATTTCCATCACTCGTGCATAAGGCATTTGATTTTGTAGACCATAAGTTTCTTAATTATTAAGTTGTTTGGATATTCCAATTTATCAAGTGGCATCATTAATTATGTGTTAAACAAGTATGTATCCATTCAGCACAAGGGCACATTGTTTTACAAAATTCCAGTTCAATGGGGGATTAGCCAGGGGTCCCCTCTGAGCACACACACAAACCTCTTCACAAACTATATTGATAGTCTGTTGATGGAGCTTAGTACCATGGGGGTAGGTCTATATATGCCATCCTTGGTTTCATATGTTGATGATATTACTATTTTTGTTAGGGGGCAGAATAATGTACATAGAGCTCTTCAGGCTGTTCAAAATTTTGCCAATCGTACAGGCTCTATGGTGAATCCTAGTAAAATGTGCATTTGGTATCCTAGTATTAATCAGGTAGATAGAGTGTGGGTGTTTCTGGGGATCCCCCATCCTTATGTTGGAATTTTAGCAAAAAATGTGATTCAGGACAATGTTCTGAACGATTTTAAGTATATTGAGACTCAGCTTAGGAGTAGGTATGTATCCCTTTGGACAAAAGTAAAATTTATTATTGTCTATTTTGAAAGCTATTTTTTTTCTAAATTTTTTACGTTTTGGTAGGCTGTTAAGTGTTCTTCAGCCAGTTGGGCCTATGGATAGGCCTCCACCTTTTTTTCATGAGTCGGGTGTTTTGAGGAGCTTGAGAATGACTAATATGAATGTTGTTGACACCTTTAATTTTCAACAGACTCGATGTATAGTTATGAAGCATATTTTAACCTTTTGGATCAGGATTATAATCCTTCACCTGATCTTAGATTGTTGTTACCTATTTATAAAGTTTTTAAGTTTTATTATGTGGCCCCTAATATCTATGACTTTGTCTTTAGGATGCTTAATAAGTCCGTTTATACTAGGGACGTTCTAGTTGCTAGATTTAATTTAAGATTACGGCTGAGTACCCTTTTGTAATGTGGGGGAATTCTTCATCATTTGCTGTTTCAGTATACCTATTTTTGTGATTATAGGTTGAAAATGTTATATTTTTAAAATTTTAACTTTCTTAATAACAATGTGTATGATACCGTTACCAATGGGATGCAATATAAGAAGATTGTTTTTTGTGTATTTTGTTGCGTGGAAAATTAGAAATCTTTGTATTTTTTCCAATGTCCTTGGAGAACTTGGCAGTTTTTTCAGTTGCAAAGTAGGCAGCTGGTTGCAGATGATTTCTGGGTTCTGCCTGGTTCTTTATTTTTTTAGAAATGGAATAACGAGAACACGGCTAGGTTTTTTGATGTATTTATAAGGGATGGGTTGTATGATGTATACTTCCATGGGTTTGTGGATATTGCTAAGTGATATGCTATAGGTTTTTTTTGTCTTTCCCTTGTATTTGGTTATTGAATCTACTTTTTATTGTATCAGATTTAACCGTGTATTTAGTTGATTTCTGGCATCACCTAGGTTGTGCTGGTACTACTGTATCTTTAGTTTGTTATCTGAATAAAGCTATTTGGGACATCATCGGCATACTGAATAATAAATATTACAGTAAATTTCTGCCATAAATACATTATACAACATGGTGGGCATGATGGCACCCTGTGCAAGTCCACAATTAATATAAAAAGTATCAGACGATATTCCATTAACATCAATAATTGTTCTCCTATTACACAAAAAGGAATTAATCCATCTAACAACAAATTTTCAAATTTAAAATAATTCAATTTATGAATAATAATATCATATTCAACTCTATCAAAGGCCTCAGAGAAGTCAATGTAAATAATGTCAGTTTGTATTGAAGATTGCATATT
>PXIH01S0051574.1:1266-11398 GCA_003024985.2 Euperipatoides rowelli
TTATTCATAATTCATATTTATTCCTTTTTATCTATGTATATGTATGTATTTTATTATAGATTTATGTTCACCCTGTAAAATACAATTTCATGTATGAAAGATTTTGGTGTATAAAAAGTGTGGATTTTACCTGTGATCCTGTGTTGGCTTGCTCCATTTGTTATACAAGACATTTTTTTCTCTGTGCATATTTATAATATATGCCTTTTATTTGATTTCATTACCGTTGCTGTCAGTGTTTGGTTTTAACTGTTCACAACAATAATAATAATAATAATAATAATAATAATAAAATAATAATAATAATAATTTAATAATAATAATAGTAGTAGTAGTAATAATAATTGATTTTCTCCTTTGTCATGATTTACGAATAAAATTCTATTCCTATTATATCGACTTATGAGAAAATCAACTTTTATTATATGCAACTCATTGGAAGAAGCTACAATAATAATAAACACATTTAGAACTACATTTTCTAATATATCTGCCACTTCCACATCCATAAAATATTTTTGGCTTTGATGTGCCATTGTTGTTTATAAAAAGTAGTATAAAAATTTATAACAGACCTGTTGGTAGTGTCATATCTAGTGCTATTTTTCTAAAACATGTATATTCTAATTGTAATATAATTTAAAGCTGGCAACAAGTCCTACAGAGCAGTAAACAAGGTATAAAAACGAGTCGGAATATTTCTAACATTGAACTAGAAAGGCAAAAAAAATTGTTGGAAAATTTCCGATCTTAGGACTGCAAAGGGTTAATTTTAAATAGGAGGTAAATGTTATAAAAAAAAAATTTTGCTACTTATATTAGAATTTTTAAGTTTGTCAAAAAATATTTAAGCATTATTACTTATGCCAATATACTGTATATATTAAAACAAATGCATTTTTATTTGAACAAAAATAATATAATGTGAGTAGGTATAAAAGGCCGATTCAGTTCACCATCAGAAAGCACCATGTCACAATGAAGTCACTTCCATTAGGGAGTGGGTTAAATTTGTATATTTTTGTTATTTTGCATATAATTTGCATATTCAAATGAGTTGGTGACATCATTTTAGGCAATCTTTGGCCATTTCTGTGGGGGACATGTCTCATTTGCATAAATTTGCATATTCAAATGAATTTGTGATATCATGAAAATTGCCAAACTTTTGCGAAGATTCCCAAGTGTGCCATCTCATTTGCATATCCAAAGTTTTCCTAGGGAGGGGGGGGGGAGGGGGCTCATTTGCATATTTGGATTTTTGATATCATTTATAAAAGGTTGTTCGAAGGCAAACTTCGGAATTATTTGTGAATATTACCCAGAATGCTTTGAGGATCTTTTTGGGGTCATCAGATGTTTTGTGACTATGGTCAATAAATGCACAATTAAATAAATTTTGATGTCAGCAAGTGTTAAAGAGCATGAAGCTAGAAAAATGTAAGATTATTGTATTTAAAAATGATCATTTTTTAGAAGCTGTTACACAAGAAAAGTAATTTTGCAATTAAATTGTCTTCTTAATAAAAGAACATTTAAACAAATATTTTTTCATTTTAAATGACATGAAATGTTAACAAAAATATATCATTTTTCAAGAATGATTAAGCTGTCTTACTAAATTAAAGCTAAATAAATAAAATTTTAAAAAATGTCAAACTCTACTTAATTGATAAGCTAATAGCATGATGCATGCTACAGTATTAGCTTATCAATTTATAATAAGCTAATAGCATGATGTATGCTTTTATGTTTGATATACAGTATAATGGCATTGTGATTTTTTTTAAACAAAATCCTTTTTTTTTTATTAAAACATGAAGTTAAGCCAAACATTAAGTCAAACATTGCCCAGGAATTAGATAGTGTTTGGAACTTTTTTGTGATATATAGCCATAGTTAAACAAAACATGGCACTTTCTAAGTTTCATGGAATTATTATGAAAATTACAAAAAAAAAAATTGATACAGTTGTCAAGATAACTCAGTTTAGAAGAGTCTAGAAACTGGGCCCAATAAGTGACATTTACCGTGTTTTTTACATCTGCGCATGTATTTCTGTCATTATAGTAAAGCTTAATGAAGTGGTGTCAAAATTATCAAAATCAATCAAAGAAGGTTTATTTCATCTCTTCATTATCATAGGGTTGGGGCATAGTGGGTTAATACATAGTAGGAGTTAAGGTTCAGAGTTACGGTAAGGATAGGACTGTAAATAAAAAAAAATAGGCTGCTATCCTATTTGATCATGTGACAAAAATGGCACATATAGGCTCTGTTTCTAGGCTCTTGTCTTAGTTTGCTTTCTGCAAAATAAAATACCACAACTTGGCAATGTAAATTTGTTGCATAAAATTAATAGGCTAGTCAGCAGGAATTAAAAAAGAAAATGAGCTGTTAAAATGAAATAGAATGTCTGAATTGCAGAAAGTTTTAGAACAGACTATAAGTGGAGACCCATGGGCAAATGCCCAATTACTCTGTGGCATTAGTAAAACATCTGATTGTCTGTAATCAGTGTATTCCACAATTTATTAGTATTGAACAACTGGCTGTGAAAGGCAAAACTAAATTAACAATTTATTCTTTTGTAACTTGTAATTATGCATGAAAGAGGTTTAAGATTTATATGAAATGCTTTGAAAATCTTTTATTATGATACAAATATCTAAAGCTGAAAGACATCTTAATACAAGTAACAAATTTGTGTTCTAAGCAAACGTGCCTTACAGCTGTTGACATATTTAACAATAAATGATTGGTGTTTACAGCTTGAAAAGAAATCATGAATGTTTTTTTGTTTTTTTTTTTGTTCTCTTGTCAGACAAATAAAATATTGTCTATCCTACATTCAGACTAGTATTTAAATGACATTTCTTTGTATATTCATGTCTTCAGTTATGTCAGGTTAAACTGTTAACAATTTTTTTTTATAGAACATTTTTTAATGGCATTTTTTTTTTCTTCATATTATATGATTTTGACTTTTAAAAAAATGTCCTTTTTTTTTATCAATATAAATTAACTTTAAATTATTTGCATTGCAATATTATTTTAGCATGACTGATTAAAATAAGAATAACTATTATTTTAATATATCAAATCTCTGAATCATTTCATTTTAAAATAATAATAACAGACTATAAGATAATGATTAAATCTTTAAAGCCTATGCTCTGTATTTATTGATTGGCAATACTATTTATTTAAGAACAGAGTAATTGGAAATTTACTCTGATATAGGAGTATTGATTTATGGCTCAATGGAAATCCATTTATATACTTTTAGTCATTTTTTTTTTTTTAAGTAAGACTACATTAGGTGGATTAATTGCTATGGGATACTAAAGAATTTTGTAAATAGAAAAATCTAAAAAAAAATAAAAAATTGAATCATTGTGATATACAGTTTACATCAAGGAATTCAAAATAATTAAAAAAATATATCTCTAAATATGAAATACTCAGTTATCATGTTTCATGAGAAATATTGCAAAGTTGTTACATTGTGTCAACAAAATACCCAAATTTTGTCAGTTTTTCTATGCATTTTTGCAGTTGTATTTTAATTCATGAAAATCAACAGCTTTTATGCTATAATAATAAAATTATAGGCTACAATTGATTCATAATATCATCATTTGGTGTGTTCTCTGAAGCTATACTTTCTATAAACAATTGAAAGAAATTAGTAGTTTGTAATTGATTGAAAAACTTTCTACTTTAAATAATTAGGTTAACTTGCATTTTTTTTTTTATTATTGTAAGAGGAAGGGCATGAACAAAAAAGAGAATTGAAAACTGAATTGTTAATTAGTACTCATTTAATGCTTTTAAGCCTGTTAATATAAAACAAATTATTTAAGGAATTTGACAGTTTACTAGAAAGTCTGTAGTATAATGTAGGCTATAGTAAGATGTAGGAGTAGGGAAGGTAGAGAGTTGGAGAATAGGTCAAGATAAATAAAATAAAGGAGAACCAAAGTTGCTATATGCAAGACGAAAATAAATAAATAACTTTTATAAGGAAGTTTAGTCTGGAAGGAATGGACAGACGGACATAAACTACAAATAAAAGCATTTCCACTCAAATGAAAATAATTATGCTGTTATAAGAAGTAAATATAGTCAGCATCACCATTTCTATTGTTCTAGCATGCATATAATATATTGAAAAAAGAATGAAAAAATATATAGATTGGATTTCCTTCCATTTGCTGCTTTGATGAACCCGGCAGCGTAAAAATATGCGGTTGCAGAAGATAATGCCGCATCAAGACTGTCCCGCACTCACAGAGTACAAGCCACAAGAAGTAAATGTTCACCTGACCGTTATACACCTTTTCTGAAGTAACACTCACACGGTTTTAGTAGACGAGCCAGTAGATGTCGAACATGTGAAGATTGTAGAGCCCGACTGTGGACATTCATCTATTTTGTAGCAGATGCTACTATTCTCCTTATATCATTTATAAAATATTTATTAAAATTATTTTAATTCCCTCAATAATTAAATAACAAAATAATAGTAATATTTTTATAACTAAATTCTAAATAGCTTTATAGTTAACTTATTTATAAAAGAGCCTTTAAATAAAATTATAGAACTGAATTAGCAAATTATTTAAAATATTTAAATTAAACAATAACTCTCAACTTCAATGTGAAGGAAAATAGAATAAACCACATAAACAGGTTTTTGCTACAAGGAAAGATAGAATTAAATACTTTTGTGGTTGTATGTTGAATATATATTTTTCGAATGATCATGGAATGGAATTTGGACAACCGTATTCAAGCAAGGAGGTTTAAATTTATATTGCACTGATGATTGGAACCGGCCAGACCTTTTTTAACTAACCCCATTCTAATAATAATATACAGTATCTCTCTGACTTATAATTATAGACTGTATATACCATAATTGGGAAGAAACAAGCTCAGCGCCTGGCACGAAGAAGACCACAGGACCTTTATAAGCACATCCTAGGATTATTAACAGTGACTCATCCACCTGCCATTGTCACATTGCCCAGGACCACCGTGGTAAGAACAGTTAACAGTAATTAGAGCATTACAAGATGCCAGAAATAAATAATGTTTAATCTTAGTTTAGTTTCTTCTATTTACATGCTCCTCATTAATCTTTACTGTCCCTCCTTTTCATTCTCCCCCTCTTATGCCATCTAGTCTTCCCTCATCACCTAAGATCCCTCTCTTCCCCATCTCGGCACGCTGCTTAAATAAAATAAGCGATAACGGAAGACTAAAGTCGGCAACTTCATCCAGGCATCAATGCCCTGCAATACCCATCGAGATAGAAATAAGTCTGTTCCATTTACCTTTTAGAGACTAAGTTAAGGATCTAATATTCTAGTTCTTAATTTACAATACAATAACATTATTATCCTAATGAAAGTGCTTGTGAATCATTGTCATTCTAGTTATAAATAAACCCAATGATATATTTGTTTTATACCTATATCTCTGTATGTACTCTTTAGGCTCTCTTACTTGTGTACTCAATTGTCCTATCCCCCACTCTCTCCTCACCCTATGACATCACATCCTATCTAAAATGCTCCCTGAGCTCATCATATTGAGTCCACCCTCTATCACCCCGGTTCCATTTACCAATCATTTATTAAAGGGAAAAAAAATAGAAAAGTCAATAATTTTTTTAAAAAAAAAAAATTAAGATTTTAATCTTTAATCTGTAAATTTTTTCATTTTGCAACAAAAACCTCATATTTATATATTTCAGGTATTAACGGGAATATAAGTTTAAAGAGTATAATGTACATCAAACGGCTCAGCACTGAATACTCTCAGCCGATGATTAGCAATAGTTATAATCTTTTTATTTATTTTATTACTTTAGAGCAGCGTTTCCCAGTTAAATTTGGCCATGGAACCCTTTTATAATTTATAAAATATAACAGAACCCCTCTATATTGTAGTGTAGCTTGCACATTAAAAAAAAAAAATGTGCCGCAGGCAAAAAAAAATTTTCTTCAAAATCAAATACAGTACCTTTAAATTTGTCCTCATTCATGTCCTATAAATAAATGTAGCCACTCTGTTTTTTTATAATGTATTTGCCCTGTTTTTTTTATAATGTCTTTACTGTGATTGTCATGGGGAAAATGATAAGGTTTCCTCAAACTATTTATTTATTTATTTTAAATCTAAAAGATTTAAGCCTAGGCTTATACAGTATTAAATAATATATTTTCAATGCTAATATGAACAGCCTGATATAATTATGAAAAGTCTGATATAATTATTCTTAATTATAATTCAGACTCTTTGTTTATTATTATTAGTATAAAAAAATACTAAAATAAAATTAAAATTGAAAGTTTAAAAAATATGAAAGTTTGTTTCACTTTTTCACGTGTGTATTACTGATACAAATTACAAACTCAGAACTTAACCAATCACCGAGCGTAACCACTCGCAGCTGTTTACATGATATTTTTAAGTCGTTTCCTATTATTTACCGTAGGTAGGTAGGTACAGTAGTTGTATACAGCCGTTGTAATTTGCAGGTTCTGGATTATATACAAAGACAGTTTATTATTATTATTGGGTTTATTAATAAAACAATTTAAATTACATGTTATGAAATATGATGTGAATAAAAAGATCTTGGCACAGCTCATTTAATACCCTACACAAACTGTGCAGTAAAATGCTCGGACCCAAATATTGTCTCTTCCGCCAGAATGTTTCTACTAGGTGATGAAACTACAATATTTTTTAATCAAAATTTAAACAATATTAGTATTATTTATGGAATTTTGATAATTTAGACATTTATTCTAGAAAAGAAAATGTAATTATTTAGCTTTATTGTGTTACAATATTTTTAACTTTTAATGTATAATTTTTTTTAAAATTTCTCATTTTTCACGGAACCCTTGATTTTGTCTCGTGGAACCCCGGGGTTCCGGGGAACACCAATTGGGAATCACTGCTTTAGAGTCTGCTGATTAATGAAGTTAACAAAGTTGTTTGTTTTTTTAATCACAGAAACAGCCAATCATCTAGAAGTGGCATCTTTTAACCTTTTTTTTTTGTCTATCCTAACAATCACTCTGCTAATTCCATATCAGCTTTGCATTTAATAAATGAACAGTAACTTGGAGTAAGTAAACTATCTCAGAGCTCTTATAAGTGTCAAAATATTATGTAAAAAGTTTACATTTCTGTTTTCATTAAAGTCAGCACATGCTAGAGATAAAATCTCGGAAAATTAGTGAATTTTAATAGTGATAATTTCTATGTGTGTCACAAACTCTCTAGAGAAAACAAGTGAATGATTTACTCCCAAAAATTGCAGAATAGAGGTTTACTTTTTTAGAATTTACATTATCTCTCAAGGCTCAAATTGTAGCCAATCACATGATGCTAATGTCATGTGATTCACCAAACATGGTGGTACTTAATAACCCAAAACTAAACACCAAAAGAGCCAAAAAAAGAGGTGGAGTGAAATTAATGGCAGCTATTGAAGAATACCGCTGTTTGTTTAACCACCATATGTACGAATACCATGATAAACCTTTGAAAACAACGATTTTGCAAGCCATCAATGCTGCATTTATCACCACAGGTAGCTAGCCTTGAAACCTAACATTTAAACTGAATCTTATGCAACAAAAAATGATTTATTATGTATTCAAATTTAAGATGATTTATCAATATACACAAATTTACAAATCAATTACTGTATTATTATTATTTAATAAAATCTCCATTGAATTAAGCTTGACAACAGCAAGTACTATACATTGAAGCAGCGATTTAAAATCTTATCAAAGAAAAAAATTAGTCATGCGTGTCAGGTTTCTTTTGCGATATCTCTGTCAGTGACAAAATTACCAGTCGAGATTTAATTCTCATAGATTTTATCGCCAATGCATGTTTATCTTAAAAGGGGCTGCTATCATTACTCTTATCTGTTATTAAAAAATAACAGATTACAATTAAGTTAAATGCTTCTCTTTTCAATTTAAAAAATAAGGAAAATGTATTGTGCTCAGTGAAGGCTGGTACATAATTATGATATGATTACTATTTTTTTTTTTTAACATTGTCTTGATGATTTTGTTCTAAAAATGGATGCAGGTTTTTTTTTTATTTAAAGTGGCTGCATGGTGAAAATAAATGAATTAGTTTTTGTTTTTAATATTATTTCCCCTAATCCTTGTTTCCTATGGGGCAATTACGTTAGATTTACGCATATTTAATTTATGCATTGATTTCCAGGTACATAACACCTATGAAAATTGAGAATTAGCTACACATAACTGTTTGTGAGTTGACATTCTTTATTGAGGGGGCAAGTCAACTATTGCGATTTAAAAAACAAATTCTTAATATAAATAGAATGTCATGAGCACCTAGAAACTGGAAGGCCTAACTCACATTTAGTCACATGATCAAGATGGATAGCAGCCTTATTTTTTTTAATTTACAGTTCTAACCTTACCATTACCCTGAACCCTATGTCCTACTATATATTAAACCCAATATGCTCAACCCTATGATAATCTTGAGATGAAATAATCATTTTTGATCGATTTCGATAATTTTGACACCACCCGCGACAACTCTTTCCAGAATGGCAAACATTTATGTGCAAATGTTAAAACGTGGTAAAATGGGAGTTAGGTTGTTCAGTTTTTAGGTACTTCTAATAAGTCTACTGATGGACCATGAGGACTCCAGCAAAAAAACATCTGTGTGGCAAAAACTTCAATAGAAAATATATATCTCAATAAGACCCAGACAAGCAAATTTGTAGATCAGCAGGCCCTTTATTAGAAAATAGAAGTTTAGTAAGCTGCAGGGCATAACATAATTTTCACTTGCGTTTATGTTAATGTCTATAGCACAATTTATTTTCTCATTTCAGCTGGTAAAATTGTGGAGGGATATAAAACAAAGTACTCTCAGCCTGTCTTTTTAGACCAAAAATATTAAATACAATCAATAGAAGCTACGCAATGGCTACAAATCAGTTTTAAAAATGTTATCTCAGAGTTTTTTTTTTTTTTGAATAATTGGAGCTCTGGAGTTTACTATATAGTTGGACAGTTAAACTTTGGAACTCATTTTACCCTAAATTTTCAAAAATTAATCCCCAGGGCAGGGAATATTGTATGCAGCCCAAAATAACAGGACTTTCAAGTAAATCAAATGTTGTGCAAGGATGAGTGGTTGAGGAGGAGTATCAAACCTTATCAAATTCAGACTTTTCTACTCTTTTATTATATAGATTATCTCTAAGTTGAAATAATTTAATGAATAATCTATTTTTAATCCAAGAAAACCTTTTTTTTTAGAGATCTTCAATACGGTACTGCTTTAAATATTTAGTCAAAACTACAAACATTGCAGAGTAGAAAAAGAAATACAATTCTCACAATTATGAGATAACAGGGATCACCTACTACTCTCTGATTATATTATATATGAGAAATTGTTTGCCCTATCCCCCTCATTTTTTTTTTTAAAACAAACTTTGTTTATAGAGAGACGAAAATGGATTCATGGTATATAAGTTTAAGGATGAGTAAGTCTTTAAGACTTTTTCACCCGACTATACTCTAAAATAATTATTAATAACTAAAAGGTCATCCAGTCAATTCTTAAACATATTTACCGAAGTGTTCAACACAACATTATTAGGCAATCGGTTTCAAATCCCCACAAGTCTATTAGTTATGAATGCAGAACGCATTGTTAATTTAGTGTGTTCCATAGAAATCTTATAAATATGTCCTCTGGTATGTAGCATATCAGAAGATATAAAATATTTATTATCACCCAGTATAACCAATTTCTTAAACACAAAAATCATATCTCTCCTTAGTTTTCTTTCAGAGGGTTTAATTACATTGTATTTCAAAAGGACATCTAAGCACTCTAGTCCAGTCAAATTAGGATTTTGGTTTCCAAAAATTGGAGGAAAGCTGGAAATGTTTTTAATTNACTTNGNGNATCCCAAATAAGAGTAAANTGAGTTTGCACCATTTTTTGAGTGGAGCTTCAGATGCTGTGGCCAAAAAACCGTGAAATTTTGGCTGTTTTTTCAGTTTTTCAAGAATAATTCGAAAACCAA
>PXIH01S0051618.1:0-13045 GCA_003024985.2 Euperipatoides rowelli
CCAAAACAGGAACCGGAAGTCGGCCATCTTGGATTTAAATGACCTTGACCTTTGACCCGGAACCGGAAGTGACGTCATACCGGAACCGGAAATGCGCTCGAACCCCCATTTTATATCTACTAATAATGTAGCCTAATTGATGATATTCATCACAAATAGTGATACATTATAATAAACAAATTGGTCAAAATGTTTTGTGTTGCTCTCATACAGGTATTTTTTCATTGAAAGTAACTAAATTGTATAAATGTAGTTATATTTAACAATAATAAAAGATTAAAATAAAATATTTTTTAAAGGGAAACGGCCATAGCCTTTGAGTTAATAAATAATATTATTATTCACACCCTCCATATAGACTACAGTATAGACCAGAAAATAAGGGTGGGGTGACTGTAGTTTATTGGCAAATGCAGCTCATAGTCATATTGTTCTTAGTACAATATTAGCTATACTATAAGTTGTGGATCTGCATTGAGCTGATACAATTACTTGTGTACAAAAAATGGATAATAGAATCGTCAGTTTTTACCCGCATTTGATGAAATGAGAACGATATGCTCAGCATTTTAAACTGTATTTAGGAGCCAACAAAGTGGTTGAAGAACTTAGCCTAAGCACATGTGCTTAGTTTAATGGGAAATAAAATCTTTAATCTGTGCGATTTAATAGCCCCAGAGAAGCCAGAAAATAAATCATTAGCTGAAGTTACGAGAATTCATACAATGTTTCTCCGCAACCTCTTGAAATCTAGTCTAGAAAGATTTGAGTTATGTAAAAGGACAAGAAAGGAGCATGAAACAGTTCATGAATATATATGCATGATCATGCAGTAGAACTTCACAGATTGAGCACTAAAACAAAATGCTCAGTTTTCTTAGTTGACCAGTTCATTTTTGTGGATTTACAACTCGTTAATTAAAAAAGACTGATCTTAGAGAAAAATGATGTTTACTTTGGAGTTTTAATTCAACTTTCAGCAGTGCCAAGATGTCTAATAAATGTTCCACTTAACTTAAAAAAAATTCCAAGTCGTCTGTCAAAGAAATTTTTATGCTTAACCCTTTTCACTTCACTGAATTCAGAGAATTTGGTTTCTACAGCTCTACAATAAAAATAAAAAATCGTTTTTTTTTTTTTTTTTTTTTAAATTAAGATTAGTATTCTTTTAATTAAGACTAGTATTCTTTTAATTCATTTTTTTTAAAAAATCTCTTGGGATAATTAAAAATTATATTCTGAGTCTTTGAAACAAAAAAAAATAGTAATTGAAGCATATTTGAATATAATAATAAATGTTGATTATGAAATACAAGGAAATGAAAATGGCGATTGAGAATCGCCATTGGAGTGGAAAATTGGGTTAAAAGAATAAATAAGCTGCTGATTATTAAAAGTACTGTTAATAAGACTAGAAATCAAAATTTAAATTGCAAACACTGTGGAGATAAACACCACCCAAAAGACTGCAAATTTAAAAATGATATTTGTTATATTTTCAAAAATGGCAGTCATATAAAAACAATTTCTCGTTTTGTAACACTAGAAGTAGAAATTTTGTTAAACAATGCATTTCTATTTATGTTGCATCGACCAAAGATAAAGAAGTGGAAAGGGATAAAACCTTAATAATTACAAACATTTCTTTAAATGTTATGGAATATACTTGTCCACCAATAACAACTTATTTGAAATTAGATCGTAAGGACATTCCTTCGAGTTAGATACGGGAGCTGCCATCTCACTTAAGCTTTCTCGTACATACAGAAAGTTTTGGCCTGCAATTAGGTTTATTTGTGAAAAAATTATAACTTATAAAAAAAATAATGTATTTTTCTTTTTATGAAAATACGGTATCGTACTTTATTTCTTTATAATATTCGAATAAAACATAGTTTTCAAAAACAAAATCGCATTTCAACCTACTTTACATTTCCATAATTAAAATAATGAATTAAAAAAACTAAACAAATAAAAATTATAAATGTTTTTTTTTTTTCTCCTTTTCATGAAAATAAAAAATAATGCTGTATTTACCTTATAAAAAAAATAATGTGTAGGCTATTAAATTTTTTGGTAACAATTTCTTCTAGAGTTTCTTTCTGTTTAATGACAAATGCATCATTAGTTTTTGATTTCGCTCAACAGTAGTTGTTCCTCACTGTCCTCAACTGCATAAACAAATTCATTATCTCTGCCTAGAGATGATGAATTTGTTTATGCTATTTTTTTATCAATAGAATGTTTCTTTTGTAAATGATGAATTACCAACTTTTTGTCCATTCTTGGCAGATTATTGTGTCACACTTTTGTCATTTTGCACATTAGATCAGAAATAATAGTAGATGTAGTAGATGTCATATTTGTGAAGCAAAGATGACTCGCTGCACACTCTTCATTTCAGTTCTTAATAAAATACTACTACCTAAACAAATGATTTCAGATCAGACATCTAGAGGATTTAAAAAATCTGAGAAATATCCCTGAAGAAAAAAATAGTGCTCTTTTCACTATCAATAGGCCTAGTTACTGTTAACTAAGAATGAAATTAAAGGTGACGAATGTAAATATGAAACAAAAGTGAATCAAGTACAAAATGTAAATATTTTTTTTCTACATTTTACTTTTATTTATTTCATAAATAAATAAATAAATTGTTTCACACTTTGTAAATTTATGTTTTAATGTTTTGATATTATTTTACTTACTGTAGCCTATTTATCTTTTGATAAGTATTTTTTATAAAAATAATGTGTAAGCTATTAAATTTATTGTAACAAAGTTTTATTAAAAAAAAAAGGAATTGCAGCCTTTTGTGGTCACTACTCACTATATACAAGAGTAACAAGTCTGCATTGTCTAGTGTTGGCAGACAATTCCTCTTTTAAGGAAATGGGTTCTTACAATAAAAATGATTATAAAAATTAATTAAGGTAAATAATGTTCCTGGGGACATTTTCCAATTCCCGGGATTTGAAATCTGATAGAAATGTGCACGGGATTCCAGGATGTTGGGTTCCCGGGAAAGAAACCCTACATTTTTAGATTATTTACAATTTAAAGTTTTGCAAGCAGATCCAAACATGAGCGCCATTTTGAAAAATTCAGTCTTTTTAAATAATTCTAATTCTAGCTAAACAAGAGCATATGGGCAATTTTGCAGTGCATTGTGGTTAATCTAAATGGTGCCGAATAAGGGTGCCATCCTTTTTACCCCCAAATAAATAAGAGTGCATGCACACTTAATCAGCATTCTACGGAAATAGTATAATTTTAACTTTATTTATGATAGTAAGCCTATTTTGCAATTTGTGAAATTTGTTACCACTTGCATTATAGTTTAATAGTGAAATCTGAATAGATTGTAGGCCTAACTATTAGATTTCCTTCAATTGAATCATAAACATTTGAACACATTATGACTTATAATATTTCTATTTTTTTTTTATCTTCTGCAGCTGCTTGAGCTTAAAAATATTTCATTCTAGCAATGTAAATGTTTTACATGTAAAAATGTTGGGAATGAAATTTACTTTAAAGCTTTTATAAAATGCCATTATTTATGAGGTATTAAAATGCCAATAGAATATTTGTCAGATAGATCATAATAAACAGATGTTTGATAGATGCCAGTCTGATCATAGAAAAAGTCCTTGATAATTCATTCTATTTAAATTGTAGAAGAGACATTTATTTGAATTGTGCAAGAGTTGTTTATTAACCTCACCATTTTTTTTTTTAACTGGGGTCAAATCTTTATTTATTAGGGCTGATATATTTCGTTAGTGCTTCGGACAAGGCCAAAGTTCATGTTAACTAGGTAGACCTGCTGTGCGCCGCACCTCAATAATTTAAATAGAATTGATTATTGAATATTAAGTTTGCTTAAATGAAACAAATGGTTTATCATTTAAAAAAAAATTATTGATGAAATGAAAAACAAAGGGTTATAATGTTAGTCAATTAAAACTTCTCTATAGAAAATATTTTGCAACTTATTCATACTCACCTTCTGACAGGTATCGATATTGTTTACATTCTTTCAAAGCATTATCATTGTTTCGCTTTGTAAATAAATAAAAATCTTTGTGGAAAAAAAATAATTACATTCTTGTACAAGCAAGAGGTATACATAATAAATAAACACAAACATCAAAAACCATCCTTTAAGATAGGTGAACAAATTCCACAAGTAATATATCAAATCTTTTCTTAAAAAATGACAAAGTTCTACCAAAGAATTCATGTACTGGAACTTGCCATTCTGTCCGGAACTGGAACTAGCCGAATTTTGATTTAAAATTCCAGACAGAACCAAATTTTTCATTTAAAAATACTCCTAAAAATGAAAAAAAAAAAAAAAACTCTGATTTTAGGCTAAGGGGTTTTTAAACGGCCTTAAAAAAATTCTAGCGTGACCTTTGGTCTAAGCCATCTGATGATTATTTTGGTAGAGATGAAATAGTGGAAAATTCCTGCTAAGGCTCTGGCCAGAACTTGTCAGTTCCGGTTGTATCCGGAACCGGAATTAAATCCGGAATTACGGTACACCCCAACTTCTATAATATAGCCTAAGGAAGATTTTTTTTTTCTAGTTTTGTATCTTTCCATAATCTATGATTCATTCATTTTCTACCAAAATTAATTTTATACAACTCGTCAATATTTCTTTTGATTATAATTTTTTTATACATCAGTAGCCTACTAAATCGTTAAATAGCCTTATACATCAGTAGCCTACTAAATCGTTAAATAGCCTTCTTTGAAAAGATGTCAATATTCCTATCTTTTCTATTCTCTTTTTATAATTCAACATAAGTTAATATTATTTATTTGTTTGATCATTTTTCCGTATGTCATTTCAATTTTTTTAAAGAGTATAGGCTAGCTTATATTGCCACTACAATAATCTACACTGGATCATATAGCCTATGTTTTATAGATGAATCTAAAACTGAAGATCAATGAATTTATTAGGCTAGTATTTTTTTATTGCACCAAATTTATATTTCATTTGGCTATTAACAGCCTAATGCATGTTGACAAAGTAATTTTGTCATTGGATAGCCTATCACACCTAGTAGGCTACATCTTTTTGATGTGCTACCTGTTTGATTTTTTCATTACCTTGATATGTTGCCTTTATATTTTTGTTATTTAAATTGAATCATGACATATTTCTTTGGATTAACCACAAGTTTATTTGCATAACACCACTTATTTGATTTAAATCTGCCTGGAGTAGGCCTATATTACAATCTTTGATGTTTCTAATATATGTTATTGGCTAGATATTAAACAACACCATTCTTGTTCTGCATGTAGTTCACACAATACCTCGATTAAAATTCTACACATGCACATGGATTGTATGATAGTAGCCTATAGTATTGTATGAACTACATGTGGAACAAGAATGATGCTTAAATTACCTCCAGGCTCCAGCTTGAATTTTTTGAAAAGACGGCTTCTTTTCATACTGCTTGAAAGCAAGTTTAAAAAAAAAACCCAGAGCGTACCAACCGCCCCACTCCCGGGAAAATTGGATCACACAAAAAAAAAGTTTATAAAATCAGACAAAGTCAACAAAATATCCAGTCAACTAAAAAAAAAAGCTTATAAAAAATCTGTACAGTAAATCTATATACTGTACTTGTCCCCCCCCCCCCTCCACCCCAGATAAAATTGTCTGAAAGAAACATCTGAAGGATGCTGTCCAGGGTGTGTAAGTAGGCTGCTACACTCTTACCACAATAAAATAATGAATGCAGTAAATTAAATTTGATTATTGATATGGTGATAATCATCATTCGATTTATTACAATGATTACTAACAATTGACAAACTTTGTGAATTTTATTTTATTTTTTGTATGTAGCCTATGCAATAAAACAGTTAATTTTTCTCAAAATTGACTTCCATGTACTCGTTGGTGACAGGTAGGGGGGGGGGGACTTAACATCTCATCAAGTCCCACATGAGAGTAGTTCAATGTACCCAAAATATACCAGGTAACCAGGATAAGGCAGCCTCATTATCCATTCTGGATTAATCATTAGAAAACAATCTCTATTCCACATTGTGTTTGAAAAATTCTAAATAGTTTTTTTTAAAAGCAATCGAAACTGATTTCAGAAATTTTTTATTTCTCTTTAAAATATTAGCTATTTATTTTAAATTAATTTAAATAGTAAAATATTGTTTTTTTTTAGATAAACAGTAATATTTAATAATTTTGCATAAGTTTTTACATGTTTTAAAAAAAAATGAAATTGAGATTTTAAAAAAAAACTAAATTCAAGTACTGTATTTTTGGTTGTTTTAAAGATCACGCCAAATACTTGGGACTTTGTCCAAGAACATTCTCAATAATAATTTACCGTAATGAAATATTTTTTTAAATATTAAAAAAAATAAAATTCAGTTTTATTCTCTTTGCATTGTTATCAAAACAGACAATGACTTATTAAAATTCGTTTGATTTTTATATTATATTGTTCCAAATTTAAATTAATATTTTGTTATTCAAGCATTGACTTCAGAGGTTAAATGCTAAGTTATTTGCCTGGTTATAAAAAATTTTAAGTTCTTCTCTGTTTTGTTCCTGCCAAAAGTTAAGGCTCATATACATTTTATTTAGGGGGAGGGGCTGCAGGGTTGGTGGGGTGCAGCGCTAGAAATTATAATTTTTTGCTGGTAGCCCACCGGACTCCCACTCGTAATGTACCAGTAGCCCAAATTTTTTGTAGAAAAACAATCCAGTTAAGCGGAACATTTTTGCTTATTTTTTTTTTTTTTTTTGTTACATGCAAAGTTGATATCCTAATAAGTATACACTGGTATTAATTGTTGGATTCCATCAGTCAATGGTATTAAAGCTAGTATTGAGTACTAGCTAGTATCGGCACATTCCTAGCCCATCCAAACATAAAAATAAAAGTTTTTTTTTTTATCGTCTAATAGGTTGCAAGAAAATGGTAGGTCTGAGATACAGACGCTAGTAATCTAGCACCTGGATCTCACCAACAATGTCCTTCAGTCTATTAAGTGATGAAATTTTTTTTTTTTTTAAATGGATTATATATAAATTCTGTACAATCCGAACAGAGCTAGGACCAGATTAATTCGGACTAGAGGGGTTTTACTGTATTTATTTATTTATTTTACATTTTTACTGGTAGCCTGACGGACTACCTCTAAACTTGCAAGTAGTAGCCCAACCAATTAATTAGTAGCCTCAGGCTACTGGGCTACCACTAATTTCGAACCCTGTTTGGGGTGTGAGGGTGCAGGGGCAAGGGAGATGCAAATAGTAATTTTTTCTTGTAATGTTTAATTTCGATTGTAATGAAAGCTTATCAAAATAAGACAGACGGTCAACAAAACGTCCAGACAACTAAAAAAAAAAGCTTATCAAAATATTTGTCAAGGAGGTGGCAAAAGTCAGATCAGCTCCGGGTACCAAACAGTCATAGCACGCCTCTGATCATATATTATTATAATAACGGTTAGTCTGACCTATTTTGCTATTGTGTCTCTTGAATTATATAGCTACTATTTGGTCCAAATTTTGCCTTTTTTTTTTTAATATTAGTATTATGAGTTTATTTAAATCATATATGCAGATAGATATTTACAAGTGTTATAATACCCTAAACTTATATGGTATAAACATTATTTTCTATCTAGTGTCCAAATGTATTCAAATTTGATTTATTTCAAAAAATATTTTTCAGTTGATAAAGTCCAACTAACTGAAATGATAAATATGGTACTAAATTAAAAGGTGATGTGCAGTGTTTTGTTTCTAATTGATTTTTAAATATAATTACACTTTAACCCCTTATTTGCGGAAGACATTAATTGCCGGTTTCACAGACAGTTCCAGTTTTGCGAAAGACGTTTAAAAACGTCTTAATGAGAAATATTAATATTTACTTTTTTTTTTTCAGTTTAATAACATTTAAAGGCCTAATTAATATATTTTTATGTTTTCTAAATAATAATTAATCAATATAAATATGTTAATTTACAGAATATAATTTTAAATGTTGCTATTTGCAAACATAAAATAATATACAGTAAATGGCTGCAGACAGTAATTGTTTACATCATTGACTGCCTTTACAAACTCCCGCGCTGGTCGTAATAGTATCTCTTTGAAAATTCGCATATTTTATTACATTTTGAAAATTATTTATTCACTTATTTTAGATTTATAACAAAATTAGCAAAAAAATATGATAAAATTAACAAATGTTAGCATTAGGAGGAAAAAAAATGTCATTATTTTCTTTTTCCATTTTTTAATAGATTGCTAGATTTAGTTTTTGTTTACAAAATAAAAAATAAATTAATAATCAATTACAGATTATGGTAGGGAATTTAATTATCTTTCCAATGATGTATAACATTTCAAATTTCAAAAAGAATTTAGCTGTTTTATATAATAAACTAAATAATATGTCAAAATAGTCTAAATAGTGACGCAAATTGGGAACAAACCTTCATTCACAGTACGCAGCTAAAGGGTTAAAAAAATATTCTATAACAAAAAATTTCAACCTTAATAGGCAATTATAGCTTAAGTTAAAAACAAAAAAAAAATAATCATTTGCTCAATCCTATTTGTAAACAATATTGCCAAAGAATCCCATATGGTAGAATTAAATAGGCTACTCTGTTTAAAAGACAATTGTTCATATTTTAGTTGATGAAAGTAGTTCAGAAAACTATCCCTCTTAATCCCTTCCTCATACCATACACACATACCGTATATCTATAGGCTTGTTTACACCTATACTGAACAGGTCTCCGATTAGTTTTATTTTGTTTTGTAAATAAATAATTTTTTGAATAATACGGTAATGTTTTCTTGATCCAAACATTAACATTTTCCAAGCACATGATTTTGATTTATACAGTTTACTAATTCAATAATTGATCTTATATACAGTATGTAGAGTACTTTTCTATTAATTAGTATCTGCTGTATTATTTTCTTGCCATGAAGCAATATTGTATCGATGGTCTGAATATTATAAATATTAAAAATATTTTATTTTGGTTTAGCTAATAGGATTATGTAGGCTATATCTTTAAAGAAAAGATTGTGTTGAATTAATGTGGGGGGAAAACTTTGTTTTTTTTTTTAATAGGCCTATTTGTAATTTCCCCACTAGTATCTTAAGAACAAAATAATTCTAAAATGACTTTGGCAGCTAAAGGGTTAAAAGTTAAACAACATTTTCCTATTCAGTATTATTACCTAGATTTAATAGCATTACAATTTGTTTTTCTTAAATCAATTCATAATCAGAAAATTTGTATAAGTAAAGAAATGAATATTTAATAATATAATATAAAGCAGTGGTAAATTGATTTGTTCAGCATCAACAACTTCAAATAAAGAAACAGCCTACATTATATATAGACTAATATAATATATAACGTGAGTACATATTTTGTAATTCTTAACTGTTTTTAACCAGACTTGAATAATAAACAAAAAAAAAAAAATTAAACGACTTGAATCGATCATGTTACATAAGAACAAAAATATATCAGGCAGGATATTTATTTATTTGTGATCAGGCCTGGGAAGAAAAACAGATTTTAAAGAGCCCATTCAAACCAATGACTTAACTATCATTACCTCCTCCCCTAATTTTTTTTTTTTTTTTTTAACATTTTCAATTGATTTTAGTAGCATTCTTCTAGCCTATAGATGAGTTCCTGAGTTAGTAGTTACTAACTAAAATAATAAAATACAGCTATACCCAGTGGTGTATGGTGAAACTTTTTTTCTGGAGGGTTGTAAAAATATTTTGATGTGGTGGACTGGTGGTGTTTTTGTTTTGTTTTGTTTTTTGTTTTTTTGTTGTTTTTGTTTTTTTTTTGGGGGGGGGGGGGCTGGGATGGGTTGTATGGACATTTTGTTAAGAAAAAAAGACAAAGTATATTTTTCAATCTAATTATTTTGGTAAACTTTTTTTTTTTGGTTGTATGGACATTTTGATATCCGTTAATCGATACTTCACACTTGTACCATTATAAGAGATGGTCAACTTTATATTAAGTACGGTACCTACATTCTTGGTTGGGCAATACTTCAGGGAGTGGGGGGGCTCAACCCCCAAACCTTGCTCCCCCCCCCCCCTCCACCATATGCCCTTGGCTATGGAAAACAATTAGAATCATATAAACAAAAAAGCTGAAAATATTTTAACCAGTGCTCACATTCTGTAAATAGATTTCCAGTTGTGTTTTAAAAATCACCATTTTAATATGGTATATGGTAATTAATCAGTCATTCTAATAAATTTTCTCACACTTCCTGAGATAGAAATACCTGACATTAAGAAATATTAGCAAGATATTAGGTTAGGCATCCTTTAACACCAGCCTGAATATTCTCATACCCTGCCTAGCAAACATTAATACTTGCTGAGTATCTACTAGAAACAAAAGATTAGTCTAATATTTTTTAATCTGCAGTTAATCAAATTAGGTCATGTGATTACTGGGAAAACAATAATAGTAGCCTACTGTAATAATTAGGCTTTAATAAAATAGTTTTATTACTTTCATTAGCTACATGTTATCTTTAGGCTAGCATGTTTATCTTTTAGTTTTCAATATTATGTTACCTATCATAAAACTGTCAGATTTCTAACAGAGAAAGCTGATTAGTTTCTTACAAATTACTTGCAGTGTGGTATAAATCTTAAGCCGTCTGTAATATTCAATCTGATAAAAATGTAATAAATAGGTTTACTATCTAGTTGAGAGTCAGAACATTTATAATAGTCTAAAATTGTTATAATTTAGAAAGTGTAACAATAGGTGATTCATTTGTCATCTTTTTAAATATACTAGTTTTAAAATATTATAGTGAAACTGAATATATTTAAAGGGTAAGTATCAGCTAAAACAACTTATTTAGCCTATATATATATCAGTAACTTGGCATTTTTGTGAATAGGAAATTTAAAAAAATAAATTGTGTTGGAACAATTAGCAACTAAAGTAGAACATTTAGTAACTAAAGTGGAACATTTAATGACTAAAGCGGAACATTTAGTGACTAAAGTGGAACCTTGAGCAACTAAAGTGGGACATTCAGTGAGTAAAGCGGAACATTTAATGACTAAAGCAGAATATTTAGTGACTAAAGTGGGACATTTAGTGACTAAAGTGGGACATTCATTGACTAAAGTGGGACATTTAGTGACTAAAGCGGGACATTTAACGACTAAAGCAGACATTTAGTGACTTAAGTGGGACATTTAACAACTAAAGTGGGACATTTAGTGAGTAAAGCGGGACATTTAGTGACTAAGAGGGACTTTTAGCTAATTAAGTTAACTTATGCCTATTAATTTCAATTTTAACACTTTCTGCAGGCACTAACATTTTTTTTACTTGGCAAGCTCTCCAGACTGCCATAATTTAGCCTTTTGTAAAAAAAAAATAGTTATTCCTTTAATTTAGTTCAAATCATTTTTATTATTGATATTCTTAACACTAATTAATTGTTTTATTAGTGGTGAAAAAATTAAGTCTCTGGCTTTATTAAAAAAAAAACTTGCCATTATCAAAACCAGCCAGGAAAACAAATAAAATTATGCATCTTAAAGACTTGAAAAATTATAAATACGTCATTAAAAATGATTTAAACTGTCATCTATTAAAGTGACATAACTACAGAACAATACTATAACAATTAAAAGTGTATGCGTTTGCTAAAAATAAATAACAAGAGTAAACTGAATGACCGATCTATCTCGGGCATAGGATTCGCGTCTTTATAAAATGCCTGAGGTATATCGGGCGTCGGCCGCGAAGTGTTAAATAACTTTTCTAATTTAAATTGCAATATTTATTGAAAGACAGGTTTTGTTTCATCTTAATACTCATTTATACTTTTACAGAACAGAACAAGTTTCTGATCCATTTTGATCCATCTTGTAAAACGAAGATGTGTTTGTAAGTTTGTTCATAGTTTTCTGTAGTCTGGGTCTGTAACCAATGAAATTGCTTCATACACAATAAAAATCATATTCTTCTTATTTCCAACAGCACTGTTAAATGGTTTTTAGTTTTAAGCGTCAAAATGATTTCCAATAAACATCCAGTATTGTGTAAATATTTTATTTTTGCTCTATTTACTACTTTATGGAAATCCATAAATATTATCAATAGAGACAAGAACAATGATGTTCCTAGTCCTACTCTATTTACAAAACCTAAATAGGATTCATTTCCAGTCAAACAGGCCTACGTAAATATTGTATTTTTCCAATAATTATGGACGATGATGGATGACTACAGTATCCGTTTTTTAATTGTGCTGCCTGATTTAAGCAGTTCACATGATTTTACGAGAACTATCCATACTTTATGCAATGTATAAAACATTGCATAGAAGTGCTAATGAATCTTTATGTATTTAACTTAAAGATTCATTAGTACTTCTATGCAATGTTTTATACATTGCATAAAGTATGGATAGTTCTCTGTAAAATTATTATTTTCTGTTGTCCAGATTTGTTTTGCAATAAAATTATTTTTAGATTAGTCTTGGGTCGTTCATGAATGAACTAGTTCATTTCTATGACTCACTCTTCACTCATGAAAAAAACACTTTGTTCACTCACACTACCATGATCAAAATAATATCTTTATTATTGCTCATTAATTGCTAAATTTTCAACAAGTGTTTCTTTCACCACAATAATTGTAGCTTAAATATAAAACATTATACATTCTCTTACTATTAATCTACATTGTTATCCAAATATAACTACTTGAACAAGGGCTCATATATGCCGGCTCATATGAACGACTCATTGGAGAACGAGTTGAACAAACTCACTATAAAAAGAATGATAGAACTAAGTAGTATTTTACATAGTCTACTAATTGCTCAAATGGAAAAATGTGTTGACCATATACAGTGTCGGCCATGCTTCCCTTTAGGCCCACGGCTGAGAATGGTCAAGGGCCCTTGACCCCAGAGCCGTAGCAAGCCTTTTTTAAATTT